>OLMO02000006.1:4339873-4367622 GCA_900291935.2 Cassiopea xamachana | reverse complement strand
TATATATATATATATATATATATATATATATATATATATATATATATATATTATATATATATATATATATATATATATATATATATATATATATACACATATATATATGTATATTTATATATACATATATATATATTTATTTATATATATATGTTTATATATATATTTACATTTGTACATATATATATATATTTATTTATATATATAAATATATACACACATGTAGCTATTTATATTTAACAGCACAATGTGTATCAATACTTTATTTATAGTACTAGGCGTACTTATGATCAATCTTGTGCAACATTCACCGACATGTGCAATGATTTGAGACATGATAGTCTTCAGCACAAATGCATCATTTCTAAACTCGCAAGCATTTTCATCTTACCTTTTAATCCCTCATCAGACTTCTTTGTCCATCACAACGAGTATTACATTTGAAGAAATATTGAAGTGCACACTTTTTTAAAGGAATACCTAGCTTTTCGCTAAGATTTTTTTAATTTATATGGCTTCTAGACTAAAATTGTTGCTAGATCATCCTTAAGTTTCAAAGGTGTAGCTTTGTCTGAATATCAAAGAAGTACCTTCAAGTCTTTATGGTGTCTTACATAGTCATAAAGCAAAGCAAAGGTGGAACAGAATAATGACCATTGCATCGATTGTGCAAAAGTTCACCTACAAATAGTACTATAGCTTGAATGCACAAACATTCTGTTTTGATGAAGATTGAGCCTTGTAGTATTCTTTAATTATTCTCAAATTTCAGTGAGTCTGAGATGTGTGTAGCAAAAATCGTTGTACCATACAATCTACTTGTAGACTGCCTTTTTAAATGGAAGTTTACAATCGTGGTATGCAATATGTTATTGAATTAAAGGAAGTTTAATTTTTTTGCTTTTGAACCTAAGATTTTTCTAAAATTGTGCTCAAGTGCCAGAAGTGTAGTTCCGCCTGAAAATCAAAGGTATAGAGTTAAATTTTTGTTAATGTCTAACTTCATCATAAAGGAAAATAAAAATGGAATAGAATTTGTATTAGCAGTGTAGAAGCTAATCTATAGCAGTATTAAATCTCGAATTCTCAAACATTCTAAGTCTTGATGAAGAATGAGCCTTGGATTATTCATAAATTATTCCGAAATTTCAGCGAATCTAAGCCTTAATATTCTTATAAGCTTCATTCCTATACTCTTGGGTGTCTAGTAAACTCCCCCCCCTCCGCTAATTATTTTCTCAAAAATTTTCTACCCTGGACATTCTTATTCCAACGCCTCCCGTCTATTAACGTTTGAAAGTATTATCTCAACCAAGGCAATTTTTAGAGGAGATACTTTGGCCTGCAAGTAAAAAGTATCGTTAGAAAGTACGCTGATTGCATGTGTGGTATGGTTCAGTGTTTTTTCGTTCTGTGGACTTGGCAATATTACTTTGATAAAAATTTGTAATAAAAACCATAGCCTTTTCTACAACATTTTTGGTCATTTCCCAACCCTCCCCCGTTTATTCTAACCCTCCGCTAATTAGGTTTTGGGGATTTTTCCAGCCCTCCGACTATTCCAATCCCACTTTTAGTAGGCACCCAAGAGTACGACAAAAAAGTGTATTCTTATGTGCATTGCGTATAGTGTCGTGTTCATGTTTTCTTTCATGCTCAGTTACAGTTGCAGACGAATGTGTCTTACCTTTAGCTTATCTGTGTGTGCCATTCAAGTCTATGTGCATTTATCAAATAAAACTTGGTGGTTTCTCAAAGAAATCATGCTCTGTAGTAATCATTTTTAATTTTCTAAAAGCGTTATCTAACTATATGAATCTTTACGTATCTTGTTTACCAAAATCCACCGCTAGCTCTCCAAGATATGGCCACAGCTTACTTAAGTACCCTTTGTCTTTTATCAGTTATGAATTTAGCATCTCTGCAGGTTGTTTTGCTTTTCAGTAGAGCCACATAGAAGATAAGATACTACATTGAATTGTTTAGCCATTTTATGCCGTTGCATTGGTTACATAGATCAATAAGACCAGTGACGTGCCGAAGTACTTTTTAGTGGAGGGAGGGGGGCTCAGCAAAGGAAATTTAATGACAGCCTACTATCTCTAATAACTCCCAGAGTTACTGAAAAGTGAAGATCTCAAATTTTACAAACAATCCGAAGGTTTACCGACGTCATTAACAAAGTGAGGGAGCGTGACACCCCAGAACTCCGACTTCGGCACGCCCCTGAACAGGACGCACAAGGAACTTCCTGATTCTTGCTGCGACTTTTGTGAATGTTTAAGCCCCTCTGTGAAATTCCTTGAGAATATTCCTTCACTTGTTGCAAGATCAATGCCTCCCCTTTATCCAGGCAAAGATGTGGTGTTGCTTGTTGGCAGCACTGTGAAGAATAGCAGCAAAAACCGTGTTAGGTTGCCTACTTTAGTTCATAATAATACTTGGACTTTTACTCAGTCTCAATATTCTTAAAGGTTTTTGTTAAACTGTTCATGTGCGACAATACGTACACATGGCATTCAAATTTCGGTTAATGCTTTTTCTTCATCATACAAACAAAAGAAGAGCAGAGAAGAGCACTAACATTGGTATCTACAATATAAAGCAGGAGCCGGTCTTGTGGTCTCAAGAGATTTATGATACTATTATTTTGCAGATCTTCCGTGTGGTTTGAAGGTAGAGAAATGGTCGCATCTTCAACGTACATGCTGACATGAGATTCTATATACTGAGGTATCGAAACTAGAGGGGAGTCAGGGGTACTGCCCCCACCACTTGTTACCATGAAGTATGTTTCAAGTTTTGCATCTTTTTCCAGAAGAAGTTGCCTTCAGAGACTATTCCCTATTTGTTTATGTTCCAAAAGCCTTGAAAGTGGTACTGTAGCCAACACAGATAATCAATTCCGAGCTTATCCCCGACCTTCGTTACCAGGCCCCTCCACTTTAAAGGTCGTTTCACCGCCCCTGATATATGGAGCATGATAATAAAGAGCTTGCACTTACAGGGACGTTGTTGCTCCGTAAGAAGGGCCGGGAAAATATCATGAAGAAGGTGCCAATTAATTGTGGGAATTACACGAGAGCACATTCATCGCAAATTGGAGCCATTAATCGAAAACCCAGTAACAGGCCTGTGTTTCAGGTGTAGCAAAGTTGTCCTAGGGGAGTCATGTGGTACAAGATCTCAGTGTTTATTTCATACTTTATGTTTTCACAATCAAACAGATAATGTATGTGCAGGAAAAGATTGAACTTTTTAGTATGTCACAAAGACCAAGGGGAACCGAGGTTGAGCTCAACCGAAATATCAGGAGATCCCTCCTTAGCTACTAAGATCACACAGGAATAAAAAATTGAAAAAGTTCTCAGGGGTGGCAAAAAGCTGGCATCCTGTTGTTCAGAGATGATATTCCCCCCATGGCTAGTGGCCTGTTTATCGACCTAGCCAGTAAAGCAGCAAGTCGCCTTTAGAGAGTCCCACCGGGGATTTTCTCCGGTTTCCCGCCAGGCCACAACACCTCTGCATGGCCAGGTCTGATATTACACTGCTCTTGCTTAGTCCTTTTCATTCCAAAACGCGAAGGGTTCAGCGTACACTGATTTTGCAATTTTAGTTCTGTCATTGAAGTAACTGTATTAGATTACATCAGTAGTAGGAGACAGCTTGGCTGTATCCAAAGCAGCGTAGATAACGTATCCTGATATCGGAGATTCTCATCCTAATCCAATTCCTTTAATGTCCCCAAAACCGACCGTTTTTGCAGCGCATATGCTCATAATAAGAGACAAATCAGCGCGTAATAACGCTAGATTAAAAACTAATGAACTATAAATCCCTGTACGATTCTTGTTTGCCTGACTGTGAAGCGAGTCGACTTCTTTCCTTTTCATAAGGCGATGGCTCTGGGTCTATTTATGGTTTTAAGATTTATAATATACGTGTATAGCGCCATTCGCATTCAATCGTTTTTCTTCAATAAACCTTGACGCAACTGCGCTTAAGAAATATCGGTAGTCTTTGATATTCAAAAACGCTTGTGAGGAAAGCCAGTTTATTTTTGTATCGATTAAAGCCTGGAATTTACTATTGATGACTGGCATACAATCGTTTTCGAGGGCTTTTATACTATTAAATGGTTGAAAATATCTTACTTCATGTTAAATGTCATAAAATTTGATACTATCCCAACTTACACCTAATGCCAAATATATCGGACGGTTTAATTGTGGGAAAAGGTCTTGCTGATCGAGCATTCTGGCGTCAGAATCTACTAAACTATCCGAAAAATCTATGTCCTACAATTTAAAATTCGAAATATTGCCGTCCAAGAATTTTGACAGTTAATAAAAGTTTTCTCTCTGCTACCACAATTTGCATGTGCACTATGCTCTTCAGTGTTAATGTTACTATGAATACTGAAAAAATTGTACATACAACTAAATATGACTTCTCGTTTGCATACCTTCAATTTGAAAAACAATGCATTTACTGGTTATTGGCTAATGTGTTTGCAGTCTCATCTTTCATCGTGGAAATATCCCCACTGTTTCCTTACATGCTTCTTCCAGCTTGATGGTACTACATATATTTCTATAGAAATAGCTGGAACCCAAGGTTGATTTTGTATTACATGGCAGGTGTCGGGAAGCGATGGCTCGCGAGCCAGATATGGCCCTTTTGATCACTGGTCCTCTGACTCAGAAAAATCTTAGCTAAAGTTTGTTCAAAGTCGATAGCATCGCTACAAAACACCCTTTATTTAAAACATGGCAAGTATTTAGTCGTATATGCTTTTGAAAACTATTACATGGCTCACGTGGAAATATATTTCAAAATGAGGTTTAACTGGCTCTCTCACCCAGAAAGATTCCCGACCTCGAGTCTAGGGTTTTGAATTGTTATAGTGTCGCCAAGTCACAGTTAATGAGCACTTTTGAATTTCTATCCTCATGCTGAATGTAAGCATTGTTGCTGATTCTATTTGTGAAACTCTTAGCAAAGACTCCTTCATCGCTAACCAAACCACTGTGCACTATGCATTGGAGGTATTATTATAATTAGTACAGTTGCTATCTTCTCATGATTATCATCAAGCGGGACGCTGTGCATTTGAATTGGGTAGAATATGTTATTTGTATCTTGCTGCATCTTTTACTGAGATTTTTTCCAACAGTGAAAAACATTTACGTAGGAAGTATTTTAATAGTTCGTCCATAAAATTTGCAGCAAAGCCAAACTGCACCTTTGCCACTAGGTTGTTTCATTGATAGCAAGATTACTTGAAGGTTGAGGACTTAGGTTTGAGGTGTAATAGAGTTCATTAGTGTCACGTCATGAAAATTCTATTTTTGGACTATTTAGATTTTGGCATTTTGAAATAGCCTCTATTTGAAATATTTCAGCTCGATCTAAGAAAAATGATCGAGATACAGGCAATTTACTACTGATATGGTTCTTATCAAATCACTGTATTTTGTGCTAGTTCTGAGCGTTTGGAACAGGAGAAAATACAGAGGCTACTGTGGCAAGTTTTCTGCCCTCAAATGGTCGTATTTCATTCCATTTTGACAATATTCATCACAAATTTTCAACAAGTGCCTATTTTGAGGTGTGCGTTCACTCCATATTATCAAAGTATGAACATTCTAAAATATACTTTTCTGACATCTTCACTTATGAACTCTATTGCACATATTACTTTGATGATGCAGTAAGAAAGTGCATTGCAAGGTCTCGTTTATTTCAATACGCTGGGGAATGTTTGCTAGGGAGAGCACTTATACTGGGACATCGGCATTTGTGATAGGGTGAAAATTCCTTTCCTCGTCACCTTTACATCCCCAATCGTTAGACCGTTAGCAAGCTGTATACCACAGTTATTATGCATGTGTCTGCAAGAGTTGACTTTCTGCACCGTTTAAGCGTACCATTATCTTTGTTCCATAGTATTTATCAACTAGAATGACGCCATTGATCAAGTGAAATGGCAAAGCATCATCTGGTACTGTCCCTGTTCAATACCATTTTTCTTTGCATCAAAGGATATCTTCTGTTTCAGTGCTCTGTTACTTTTTGACCTGAAGAATTTTGTATGGGAGCTCTAGTTTTTGCATTTAATTTACATCACAAGTGTTTTTGTCGCAAGTATTATTTGCATAGTTCCTGAATTGAACTGATTTGTATGGATGATCCTAAGTGTTCTGAATTTCCAAAGGCTTTAAGCTTCAATTGATGCAATCTTTTGCTTAACTTAGCGTGGGATTGCAGAAGTATATGAATATGATGATTGCTAGCATTGTTTCGTTAGGTTCTTAGAGTTTTAAGGTCATGATGGAGGGACAAGTGAAACTGCTAATTAATATTCATCAAATTGGAGATGATAAGAGTCCAGCGTGCTGGGATATAACCTTCTAAGAGGGAACGTTAATGACCGAGAAAAATAGCGTACCGGAAAACATTAATTATTGAAATTTCTAGCGAGTTTAATTTTGGCGAATTTTGGCGAATTTTTGCGAATTTTTTACGCATACACATTTAATTTTTATACACATCATAGTACGATAAGCTAGTGGTGACACATAGAATGATAAACGGACAATTCCCTGAAAAATTGACATTGCATGCAGGTCTCAAGTCTGAAATTATCTAACCAGAACTTCGGACTATAAGACTTCTCCTTGGTTCACAAGGAAGGCATTTGATAACTTGTTGTCTTTAGAAAGAAGCATTACAAAGCCATAACTCTATAACTAAGTTTTTCCTTTTTCCACTTTCGCAACAAATTTTTGCACATCTCATGAGTGGAAATATTTCCCGCACATCAAATTTTCGCGCAGCAAAGTGCGCGAAAATCAAAAGCTTTCACGTAACTAATTGCTGGTGCTGCGGTGCTGCTCGAAATTTGGATTTTTACAAAATTTTCATGAGTCGAGGTATGTGTAAAATCGCTATGTCGTCTTGGTCCCCTGTATACTATTCTGTCCAGTTGAGTGCTGACCAGGGGTGGAAGGGGCACATACCCATTTGAGAATAACTTTTTAGGGGTGCTAAATCGGTAGAGTTATATTTTAGCATACTTTCTGAGGTCTGAGGGGGCGCCAGTTTGAGGTATGAAAGGCGCCATTTTTCTAAAAAATGAAAGTACCCCCTAGAGAATGTTCTCTCGGCAGACTACTGATTCAGTGAAGGAGACATGTGGTCCCCAGCCTCCCGGTCAGCACTCCACTTGTGCATCACTGCACAATATCTTCTGATGCGAATAGCTCTTCCATATTATAGAAAGATGGAAACCGCTACACTAGCATGTTTCCTTCGCCAGGGTAATTTATGGTCTGCAACATGCTCAACTCTAAAGCTTATTAAACCCAGTCTAGTCGAAAACAATAACAATCTTCTGTATCATTACATCGAAAGTTATATCAATCAGTTGCAAAAGTTTCAGAACCGTGCTGCCCGAATTGTAACTGGTAGTAGCTTTGAAACCCCTAGCCAGCCGCTTATTAAAGAACTTGGCTGGAAGACCATAGATCAGATAATCACTAGTGAGACTAATATCATGGTTTATAAATCCTTCCATGAATTAGGCCTTCAATATATGTGTAATCTGTTCACCAGAGCATCCCAGCTAACCTCAAGGTACTTAAGAAACACGCTAACTGATTTGAAACTACATAGGAAAAGCTCAAAAACTGACCAAAAATGTTTCTCTTTCAGAGGTACTAAGACTTGGAATAGCCTCTCTGTTGAGGGAAAGTTGGCATCATCCCTGACTATCTTTAAAAAATGTATATAGCTTATAGTCATTTTAAACATTGATTCTTCTTTTACTGATGCAGTATTTTTTTCTATTTATCGTTAATATCCGTTTTAGTTAATACTTTTAGGACCATTCTAAGTTCACTTTATTTGTTTTTAGATATTGTATGCTTATTTTGTAATGTATGTTATGGAGGGCCCCTTGAAAACCAGCACTGCTGAAGGGCCACCCTCCTAAAATATTTTAAATGAATGAATAAAATGACGTGAATACAGTAATCCATTAGGTCGAAAAGTACTTGTATCGTTAGGCTCTTTTTCACTAATGTTAAAGTAAACGTAAAGTTATTGTTGCGCTTTTTTATAAGAAAATGGTTTATAAGAATATTCAGGCTCAGAATCGCTGAAATTTAAGAATAATTTAAGAATAATGCAAAGCCCACGCTTCATCAAGAATTTCTGTATACTCTGGTTATAGTACTGCTTTTAGATTAACGTTTATACTATCGATTCAATATTTATTATTCAGTTCCACTTTTATTTTGTTTTAAGAAGAAGTAGGACACAAACAAATATTTGAATGCTCCTTGATTTTCAGGCAAAGTTACATCTTCAGCACTTCAGCTCAAAGCCAAAAACAATTAAGAATGTTGATGTTAGTTCTTATGGAAAATGAGTGCAGGATCTCTGAGCAGCTGCCATCTGCAGGAGTAGTGAAGCATATAGTGAGCAATGCATACGTGGAGATTGTCAACTACCCCAACTAGGTTATAATAACTAATATGTCCTTGCATGTGCTACTTCCAAACACCAACTTCCAACCATGTGGACAAAAAGTATGGGCACGACTCACGTTCCTTTAGGGGAAGAAAATTTGGAATCAACTTCCAGATCAATATAAAGCTGCAGAAACTGATAATGAATTCAAAATGAAAATTAAAAGTTGGAAGAGATTTGAATGTACTTGTCTCATTTGTAGATAGTTTTCCATTTTATACTGTTCATTTTAGTTTTCATTGTAAATAGCGTAGAGTTGGTGTTTATTAGCTTAAGGTATTCTTCAAGCCAACTGTGAAGAAACTGCATTATTACTATTATGTCCGAAAGCAAACCTTAGTCTTCAAATTGATAGGCAATAGCCTCCCTCCCTTGTAGATTGATGACTCTCCTCCAGCGGTAGTAGCATGATCTACCTTGTGATAAGTGGGGATTGCTATGGCACGCTGTCCTTTGAAATCAATTGAATGAGTAGTATGAGACCCAATATTGAACATTACGTAACGTCCATTTAGGTGGGAATAGAACTTTGCAGAGCCGCATTTATTTCAGTGATCTACTTTCACACAGGTGGGCCTAACTTCTTCGCTTTTTCATTCTTTACGTATTACCATTTTCGTTGTTTAATGATTAATCATTCAGACCCACAACATGCTCGTTGCCAGAAATGTTAGTTGCGTAACTCTGTGAAAGAAAGCCAAGGATTGAATGAGTTTGGCACCTGTTGCAAACCAAGTGGCTATAAGAATGTTTGATTATCAAAATCTTAGATTGTGTCCAACAGGTAAAGAGTTTAAGTTGGATATAATGATGACCAGCGCCATTTCAGAATCTCTATTGATAACTGATTTCACAGAATATCATTGCAAACCCATGGGAGCTATCCTTGAGCATTCAGCTGTATCCTTGAAAAATGATAACCGTTAGCAGCTTGAAATGTCGTGGGCGAGCAACAATCAGCTGTTTTTGGAATGATTCTAGGTGGTTTCCACCTTGTCGACGAACGCCTACGTATGCATGTTTGATAAACCCAATGGTTTAGATTCACATGATTAGCAGTTTCACTATGTTCTCAATGCTGTCATACAAACGGTTTAATAAGACTTGGGGCTTTCTAGTTGGATAGAACATGATCAAATCCTAGAGACCACTAGCGTTTCCCATATGGTGCGCTCAGCTCCTTTTGCATTTACACAAAGCTACATACATACATACATACATTTGCTATTTTCTAAAGCAGGTTGCCTAAAAACGCAACTATAAAGTTGATGTGCACCTGTTATCTACAAAGCTTAAGATATTAAAAACGCTTAAACTAGGCTGTTAAAGCAAAAACTTAAACTGCTCTTGCAAAGGAAATGAGTTCGCAAAATTTGATAGTATATAAAACCCCTCTGTTTTTCTGTATTAAACAGGCTTCCTTGTTAAATGTCACCGACTTTAATAGTTCCTTCATTGGTTCATTCTTGAAAGCTTCTATGCTTTTAGCAACAACGGATCTCTCCATCTTATTGATGTTCTTCCGTCTTATTTTATTGATATTCTTCCATTCCATCTTATTGATGTTCTCCTTAGTTTTTGCTGCTTGTTTCAGTCACACACGTTCTATCGCAAAACCTAAGAGCTCAAGATTATCTCTAATACATTTCAAATCTAGCTCATATGACGTGCTACGGTCAAACCATTTTTGTTCTGTAGCCATAGCAAACAGAAGAATCCAAACGAAGCCTGACTTTGCGACAGTACACGCTGGCAAATTGCATCTAGTGGTTACAGTGTCGTACTTGTCGCTCTGCCTGCAAAGACAAGAAACGAATTTCAATTGCGTTAAGCTCCTTACGAAACCATGGGAATTTGCAATAGCTGATCAATGTCATGAAATTAAAAATTTTCAATTAGTGGTTCTTCATTCAAGCTTCTAGAACGTTTTAAAACTCTGAAAGTTAATAAAGAGAGATTAAAGAATGCTGCTTACACAGTCATATTCCAGGCTGAATTCACATCGCCTGAAAGAAGAATCATTCTGCTGGCATGCATGCTCTTTCTTATGTTATCAGATACATATAACGTAGTGCTTATAATACAACTTATATAAGCAAACTTGGTGACAGAAGTTGCAAGTTATGTGTAAAAACTGTACTCTGAGCACATTAAAAGAGACATCACTAGAGACGCGCTGGGGAGGAGGTGACGACCAATTGGCAACATAGCGGTTCTGTTTGCAAATTTGAAAGTAGTCTTTGCTTCAAATAGCATCAACAATCATGCTCATTTTAAATGCAACATAGCAAAGTGGACAATTAAATCACAAGACTACAAGCATAGCATAGGCGTCAGATCTGTAATAACTATTGGCTTATTACGAAGAAGATTCCAATGAGATTTGACGCTACAATTGCTCTGCGGCATATTCATTTACTTCAAAGCATTCATCGATTGCAATGTTTGCCTCTCCATTTTTGATAACTACTCAGTTGTTGACTACACCCTTTTCGGGAAATTTGGTTCTGCACCCCCTCTGCTAGGTTTGCTGCATGTCCCATCATTTTACTGACAATAGCTCACTTTGTGTCCAACACAAAGTACAAAGGTATGTCAAGTTTTACCTAGAGGAGAACTAGCTCTTGCAACCACAATGAGAAATTTTTTTAGCGATATAAATCTATTCCTTTTCTTTTACTTATTTATCTACATTTGATAGATTTTCGATTTCAATGAAGCAAAGAAGTATATTTTAATCTGCTATTAAGCATAGGCCCATTGTATGCGAGAACAGAACAGCTGCGTCCATTGTTCAGCTTGGTTTTCTTTATCGGCATTATGCACCATTCCTTGCTTATGGCGAATCTTCAACTCAATCTGGCAGGCATGCTGCATGTAAGAGGTAATCCATAAAGGACGTCCGCACACTTTTGCCAGTTTTCAACCCCCTCCCTCCCTCTATCCACGCCTACCCGCTTTTCACTTAACAACCCTCCTCTCCTGTTCATGTGGATACTGAGTTGGAAGACAAATAAAGAGTTACAAAAACTATGGAAAAATAAAACTCTTTGAAAAAGACATGCATAGTTTACTTATTTCTTGTTTGCCCCTTTGTTTCTATCTTCAAGATTGCAAAAAAGAGGCAAATAAAAAATAAGTTTAACCCAGGAATGTGATTATAAAATGACCTTTGAATGCCCTCTTCTCTCTTACAGAGACCACACAGAAAAGGATGCCCACTTTCAGTTAAGCCCCCCTCCCTCCCCTGTCCACTTTTGTCCGCATTGTTGCTAGCCCCATCCCTCCTTCAAGGTACAGACATCCTTTATGGATGCCCCCTAATTAGAACCGTCAAAGCTGTAATTCGAAAAACTCTTATTCTCTATCACTTTGCTAGTCTTCCGTTCTTTCATTTGCTGTTCTCTCATTAATTAGTACCACTATATAAAAAATAGATTCTTCTACGGAGTACCTGTGTAGAGCAGACCAAATTGAGTAGTTTTTTATAATATATACAAGAGTAGTTTTCAATATCAATTTTTACAAACTCTTTTTCTTCTAGGTTTCAACTGCACTGTATTCGATGAGAGAATTTGTATTTCTTTACGTGCATGCCATATGAAGTTACCTTTCTGTGAGGTAATTCATTTTCTTTTTGCATAGTGAACTATAATTGCACTCTTTTGTAGGAATACCTAATATTTTGTTGAGCTTCAATATCTTAAATTTTTTATTTTGAGCCTAAGATCGTTCTTCAATTATTCTCAAGTTCCAAAGGTGTAGCTTCGCCTGAAAATCACAGAAATATATTCAAATTATTGTTGATGCCTTAGTTCTTCATAAACCAAGCAAAAAGTGCAATAGACAAAAATGTTGTATGATAGTACGAATGTTAAAAGCAGTATTATGGAGCTCAAAAATACAAAAATAATAGGCCTTAATTAAGCTTTTGCCTTGCATTATTCTTAATTTTCAGCAATTTTGAGCCTCAATTTATTCATATAAATTTCATTCTTTTAAAAGAGGTGTACTATATTTGCAAAGCTTTCATTATCATAATCATACCTCAAGATAGCAGTTGTTTAGCTATGCTGAAATTTTTGAAAAATTTAATCTACTGTTAGACTATTGAATCCATGGCTGTTCCTGCAGTTTTTTTGTTAGAGGATGTAAGATCTACACTTTTGCCAACCAATTTCAAGTGGTTCTCATAGTTCTTTCATGTTACACCTCTTTAATGGTTCTTTAATACAGAAAATGATGAAAATTTCCCAGCAGAAGTAACGAATCTTGTGATTTTCCTGGAGAATTTTTGTCTGGAGTATGACACCCCCGTACCCTACTATTGGGCAGAACTTGTTTGAATGCTATCAATATCACAGCAGCGTGAATTTACGATTGCTCGGCCAATGGCTTGATGCAGGGACGCAGGGAGTATTGGAAATATGGGGGTAAACATGCATACAGGGGACCCCTCACAAGTAAAAAAGATCAGCTCTGTAAGCTAAGAGGGGCGCTTTCCATACTGATTTATAATAGTTAGTGAGGTACGTAACCCCTGTGCCCAACAGCTCCAGTGTCTATGACTTGATGATATAGGGTGTAAGAGCACACCTGTGAATGAAGAATATGGCCCGCAACTAAGTTATCTTGATACGTTTCACTTCATCATGTCCCAGTATCATTTGCCTCCCATATTTCCTGCTTTTGCAATTCAATGCGATATGGCAGCAGAACACTAAAGCCACGATTGTATGCGCTGCTCTGAGCCATCATCTTGCAGGGGCCGTATGCTTTTCTTTCTCCCATAGACCACCTAATCTAAAATCTGCCTCCTTTGGTTGACTATTCTATAGAAGGTTACACACTAAGTGCTATCTATTCTTAAAGCTTTCAGCAACTCTTTTATAGGCCAGAAATAATCTTAGGCATGCAGAGATTCAATTGTTAGTTGAAGTAAATAGTCTGTTGGTACTACAGAACTTTACCACAGCACGAAAAAGCGGCAACATTCTTTTGAGATATTTAAAAGCTTTTTTCGTCCGACACTCATCTGAGTATGAAAACGTCGGATAGTGACCTAAAGGATAGGACCTTTAGGTCACTACCCGACGTTTTCATACTCTGATGAGTGTCGGATGAAAAAAGCTTTTAAATATGTCAAAAGATTGTTGCCGCTTTTTTGTGCTGTGCTAGTGGAAGTCTTTATTGCTGCTGTTTCGTTTACATCGGTACCTTCACTTTGTTACACTCTAGATTCATCACATTAACCCTCTAGTTGTTTGAGCAAGCTAGATTCATTTTGCCTTAGATGATTGCTTATGAAGCGTTTTTTCTACCAGGCAGTCTGTTTCCCCCCTACAACAGCTACAAGCCTATAATCCAAAATTACCTCGTAAAAGAAAATCATGCTTTGCCACGTGCCTTGCCATGTGCCACGGCAAAAAGCTCTTCATTTGATTCATTTGTTTGACGTTGACTCAGTGCAGACTAACATTGTTTAGGGAAAGACCTAAACTATGTTATCAAAATAGGCAAACCCACAACTGATATTACATCCCTTTCTTTGCAAACTTTCTTGTTACTGACTGCTTAAGAATAAAGTTTTTCCATAGGATGCGCTGTCTATATAGAAGTGAGCATGTCAAGATCCTGCTTTTGTGGGCTTTTTGATAAGCTTATGACGAATAGTGTACTAATGTTGATGGTTTTGAACACTTAACAAGAGGCGGTTAAACTGAGAACACGCACATGAGTTGATGCAGATGGTGTTTTCAAAGCTGAATTTACTTCCGGTTTATAAAACACAGGACATCCTCATTTCTTCTATCTTCTCAATTCTCAACTCCAGCAATGATGAGATAAAAATGCGTGCTTTTTGAATAAAGCATTCGTGTCTTAGTTGTATAATTCTCAGAAAAATACTGTTTTATTAAAAAATACTATTTTATTTATTATATCCACTGCTTTAAAGCTTTTTCCTGACTTAATTTTATCGCTAAGATCATTTTTTCTTTTCTCTCTATTTACGAGTTAGGGACCAGTCTTTATCTATAACGGGAGTTGGAACCGAAAATAAAATTGTTGGGTATAGAAAACCTCACAGGTTGGGTAACGAGAAATTAGACGATGGAAAGAAGTGGGTTAAAATGTCAAATGTTGCTTTAAAATACATAAGCCTGACCAAAAGCATTTCTTTTGTCAGATTTTCCTTCTTTGAATCCATGACGATTATACAAATCTTTCTGAGAGGGTCGGCTTAGGTAAATGTCTAACCTTAGATGGTTGGATATTGAATTTTTGAATATTGTAGAAATGTGGGTAGGAAAAATTTTGTAATAATAACCCATCTTTCTGCGGTACCACCCCCTTTGTAAATAATGACCCGTCCTTTAGACCACGATTTTGTGTATTTGCTTGCTTAAATGCATTTGGTCTTTTCCATTCATATTTCCACAATGAATCTAAGTAAATGCTCATCTTGGTTTAGTTGTCACATTTTGCATTTTATGCAATTTTCATGTAGTGTCAGTATACAATTTTCACACCCAACTTTTCTGAGTACACAGACAAAGCAATATCATTGATTTTCTATACAGTGCCGTTAGGTGTACAAACATAGCAAGATCACTTTCGTAGCTTAGATTGGCTCTTCGGCTGCAGTTCACCATTTAATGGGCCTAAACCCCTTTGACATAATGCTACGTCGATAATCATCTTTGTGTCTATCTAAATTTCCATTCTTTGTTCCAGATCTCTAAATCACTGCTTATTCTACCGTTATTCTAACTCGACAATACAAAAGAGCCGTCATGTTTTCTAAAAAATACATTTCTGATTCAATTTTATCTCAGCGGATTCTCAGATAAACAGGTCGCTGTCTTTTAAGAATCGTCTTTGTACACTGCTTAATCTCTAAGATAAACAGAGATTATTTGCAATGGATCAAGCCAATCACTCTTGTCCACTGCATTCGTTTTTGGATCGTATTATTCCAACGTAATATTTTACAATGGATTAATGGCAAGCTATTGCCGCTTAGAAATAATTAAATTTCTAGAGAAAGGAATGCTAAATGTGCTTCCTACACCTATTCATGTTTTTCATATTTAAACAAAGTGACACCTTCTTCCGATGGCTGAGATGCTTTCAATACCCCTATTGTCACTGAAATGCCCTGTGGGGATAGACTCCTTACTTCTTCCTTTCCACTGCACTGGATTACTTTTGGTCGGCTACAGATTGCTCTGTACCAGTAAAAAAAGTACACACGTCTTTCATAGTAAGCACAATGTTGTCTAATAGCGGGTACCATCATCTTCTATATTCAAAAGTCAATCACTAATTGGAGAAGGGAGAATTATAACTGACATTTTCAAGGAGTTTCCATTCATGCATTAAATTTCTTTCCTTTTTGTTCTGTATAGTTTCATATTGGAAATAGTTGGCTTGAATTAGTTGCTAATTGACTTTACAAAGAACAGTTTCCAGTTCACACGGGCCTTAACGTGGAACGAGATCCCATAACAGCATAGAAACTCACCTTCTCTAAAGCGCTTCAAAAAGGAAATGAAACAGCTCCTGAGAAGCTAAGCTGGGTAGTAACAATCAAGCACGACCCCTAAGAAGAGCAGTTTTTTACTTTCTTCAGTTTTTGTCTTTGCTAATAGGGCATCTTGACTTAACATTTATTTGTACTCTTTTATACTATACTTAGTTACTTAGATGTTCATAATTATACCAACTTTATAAAATTTTTAATGGGAGATGGAAGGAGAAATGGAAATGATACTAGTAGTGCAATTGCAAAATTAGACCATATCTCTGTCATTTGCAATAAATAGTAACTCGATCAGTTACAAGTCTAAATGATTGAATGGGTAGTTTATTGACTCAGTCTAGGCTTGATCAGATGTGAAAATTTTAAATTGCAGCACGAGGAAGTCTAAAAAGAGATGAGGCATATTTGAGGTATTAAGTGGTATAACACATGTGACTTTATAGCCTACAAATACTGGCTATGCATCATTTGATTGGCACCAATCAGCCAACATAGTAACCATTTGTAAGTATTCAAGAAATCCGTCTAAAGACCAGGGGGATCCAGAGCTGGACTTTGGGGGGGAGGCATCTAATTCCTTTTATTGTCTTTCATACAATAAGGTTCTTAAAACAATTGCTTGCTATAGGAAATGTTACTTTATGGGGGACCATGAACCCTCGCTGGATCCGCCCCTGCTAAAGATTCTTCAATAAATGGGTAAGGAAAGTTTACGAGAATTTTGTTAATGAAATGATCTTTAGTTGCATTTTGCAGAGGCTCTGGTATTATGAAGTCTTCAGGTATTACGAAATCGAAAAGTATCGGATCCTGTGCCTTTCTCGATTATAATGCGCCGCTTCACCAGCCCTCTTTCTCTATGGCTTTCGTCAGTGGCTAAGAACAAACAAAAAGTCACTATGGCAACACGACTCACTTGCATTTTTTCGTCTTCTGCCATTTATCCTTCCTCCATATTATTTATTACCATGGCTCTTTATTGTGTCCCACATGCGAACTCTATTCTAAGCAAATATTTAACCCTCCATCATGCTAATACTTTGATGCTTTTAACAATGATTGATTAAGTAAATCTCTGCTCACTACAGATAAAAGATTTTGATGTAACTGGCAAAGTTTTGCAGAAGCTTTCAGCTGATCCAGGCTTTGTAATAGATTTTGAATATATTCAAGAGAACAGCTGCTTTGTCCTACCAAGGTTTGCTTTCAGTTTACTTAAACAATCTCGTTGGTCAATGTTAATTACGTGTTTTATAATTTTGCTACATTAGTAGGAGTAGCCTTTGGTTTGAGTTATTTCACAAAGAGGTTGATTTGCAAAGAAAGACGTCGGTGAAATCGAGGTTCTTGCTATAATGATCCATTGGCAATTCCAGTTGAAGCTAGGCATTGCTAGAGGGCCTATTGATGCCCTTGATTACTATGAAGTTTTAGATCTATTCACTTTTAAGTAACAAGTCTGCAGCAGAAGATCCTAGGTCGCTGTTAGTGAAAATGATTTCTTTCAGGTATTAACAACAATGGTGAACAACAGTATTGCAAAAAGCTAGCTATTCGAGAAACGTTAGGAGACAAGTTTGGCCTTACAGACTTTAAAAATGACATACAAATGTATCAATATGGAATGCAAATTTTGAGTATGCGTTGAGGATCTCAGAAACTTATCCAAATCAACCTTTATGCAAGATGCTTCGCATGTTTTTCTATCCTAAAGAAAGCTCTTCGGTGCATTATCATTTGTTGTTCCATTGCGCTAAGTTTATGTAACTACAAAACGTTCTCCTCTCTTCACCTCACCTCGAAGCTGCTTTTATACCTGCAATAGACAGTCCCCAGCTTCATCTTAGACTTTAAATTTTCTTTTTCTTTGTTATTTTTGATACTCCGTTGCGCATGGAATATGTACTTAATACAGTTGACGGGGTAGGAAAGTATGTTACTTCTCTTTCTTTCGATCTCTCTCCCGTTCTCTCTCGTCTCTCCTTCTCTATCCTAAAAATAGACCAAAAGTTACCACCTTTTTATTCTGTTAATGTTTATTCTCTACTATTTTAGTTTGAACAAGGTCGCGATTGCCTCCATAAGTAGAAAGATCCCAATTAGCTCAGCATTCAAAAGCTATGAGGAATTACGAAGACACTGGAAGCGAATGGTGAGACGAAATAACAGCATATACTACCTTTCCTGTCACCATCAATTTATACACAACTTAGCCACTTTTCGGCGGTCGGTTTGCAAGCAAACGTTGCATTCTGTATCTGAAAAATCATTTCTCTTTCAGCATGGGATCCATTTGCCAGCCACTGAATGCAATGAATACTACAATGTTAGTTTCTTTCATCAGAAAATCCTCACGTATCCTCTCTTATTCAATCACGTAGTAAAGATTGCTTAGACTCCAAGCATCTATAATCCACATTAGCCTAACACAATCGAAAAACCTAATGTAATTTAACCTCCTGGAGTACTTGCATACTCGCTAAATACATCGAATGCTTATTTGCAATAAAATAATAAGTGTTTTCAGCTAGTATTCTCGCTGTACATTTCTTAGTGCAGCTTTTATGCATTGGAAGCTAAGCTATGCTACAATAGTCACCAAAGTCCTTGAGATACTTGCAAACAAATATAGAAATACATAATCCTCTTAGCATTTTCACGCTTGCACCTTACATTCACCCCTTCTCCCCGTAAAACAATGTTATTTTGTTTGTTAGGCACTTATCGTTACTGGGCACGTGCAATTTGTCAACTACCATATGTACTTCTCCCAAAACATAGTATTGTTTGAGGGAGGATGGGGTTACAATCACGTGCAGAATAGAAAAGTGCAGAGTGTCCCAGGGCTTTTGGCGACTACACGGTTTGTTCTTTAAGAAAGTGGTTTACAAGAAAATAGTACTCAGCCGCTCAAAAAGTTAAGAAAGTTCAGTGCTGGATTTTCGAGACTTAAGAAAGTTTTTTAGTGTTTTATGTCTTCGAAATTCAACTTATTTGTGTGCAAAATGTTATTTATATGATGTTAGCTACCCTCTAAAAGTTAAACTTCTGATATTTACTATGATTTATCATCTTTTCAAGTGTGCATGGATCTTTTTCAATTTCCATTAATGTGCATGTACGAAAAATTAAAACTCAAAAATTTTTTTGCCTAGAAAGCTTTAAGACAGTTTTGATAGTGGAATAGTGAAGAAGCTAAGAAAGTTTCGGTACTGGGCCAAAAGAAAGCTCTTTTTAACAAAAAACACGTTGTTGTTGTTGTTGTTGTTTACTTTATTTTGAGTAGGCTGTTATACATAGCTTATTCAGCTAACTTAGGTCTACTATGCATGCCGCATCCAGGCATGGAACCCCTAGTTTAACGTCCCTTCCGAAGGACGGCGGATTGAGCTGTTTTGGTCGTTCATCTGGAGGTCACCCATCCATTTTCTGACTGTACACAGCCATGCTTAACTTCAGTTAAGCCAATGGAACTGAGTGGGCCGCTTGGCCACTCACCCCACGTGTTGTAGCTATCTACATCTATCGATATGTAATGGTTTCAGGAACTCATGGTATTGCTGACTATTCTTTTGAACAACTTAAATTTGAAATCCTTAATGATTTTGAAAGATACCCATCCTATTGTATTCGAAGTTATAATCCTGTGATCTTCCATCGTTGTGACCGTGATGTCATTATGAGCTCATTCCTGAAAGATCTTGTCACACGTATGCCCTCAGTATGTGGGGCTACTTTGAGATTTAGCAAAACTGCACTGTTTCCAGAGGTATGTAGGAAAAGTTAGGATCTATACGCTATTGTACGTGGGGAAGTGTCTGCTAAAGAGGACACCTATGCTAAATTAACTCACCATGAGGTTGCGTAGCCAGTTCCTTTCGTTTATTTCCCCAGCATTTCTTCGGGCCACCAATCACGTGTCCAGTGGAATTTGAACGAGCCTTCGGCCACAATTTGTAGTGTCTCAAACGAGATACCTTCTGTATAATGGAAGATCGCTATAACTACAGAGAGACACGCTCCTACATACATTTCTTGACAGGGGGTTGCCCATTCAGCGTAGCTGATTTTCAAGGGGCCGTCTATTTACAAAACAAAGGAAGCTAAAAATTTACAAAAAAAGAAGAAAAAAATGCATATCTCAAAATTCTAAATATTAAAGTTCTAGAGCTGTTTGTATATAATAACTAATAGCAAATAAAATTTGAATGATGGTGCTAGGGATGTTGCACGTTAAGCATCCGCGGGGAGACTATTCCATGATTTTGCTCCTAAAAGAATACCCTTTTTACCCAATATTAGTTTTTCAATGGCAACCTTAAATCATTCTCCATATTTCTTAGAAGCTTCAAGAATGTGGTTTGTGACTGAAGAATACCCAAAGGCAACCTTTCAATTAACTGATGCTTCTTCTCTTTCATAATAACTTTTCGACAGACTGCTCTGGAAAGGATCTTCAAACCAAACAACAATCCCTCTGTTACCTAAGCAAGTGTTTAATACCTACATGTAATCGTTCCTCCTTTCTCAATTTGTCTTGGAGTGTACCTTAGCAATACCGAGAAATGATAAAGCTACCTATTTGCAAAGACAAAGAATATAAATATTAGATTCAAGTGACATGCTCTCATTTTCTTCCTCTGCAATAAGCTTTGACGTATTAGACGACATTGTATTTCCTTTGGTTAATTCCAGGTCTATCTTCATTACAATATACGAGTATGATTGCTTAGCTCTATAGCAATTCTGAAGGCATTGAAGCTTTCAGTATTGGGGAGGGATGTTATGCTTCAAGGCCGTTTTACATAAAAAGAAGCATAACGAAACGCTGTATCAAATTGGCAGTACATTTATGGTATAGTTGGGATTACAGAAAAGAAGAGAAATGAAGTTCACAGGAGTGGTGCGCGTCAATAAATAGGCATTTTAACATCTTATGAACGGTTTATTTCAGAATGCACTTTGTGAGGCCAGTATTGAGAAAGATTTCTTATGTAGAAATCTAGAAGGTGGTTCTCAATTAAAGAATATTAAGATACCAGAGCCAAAAAGCACTTGCCAAAATACAAAGGAAGATCGACTAGAAAATGCTACTATACTTGCAGGTGGGTGGAGCCTCGTATTTGCATTTATTACTGTTTTATTTATTACTGTTTTATTTATTACTGTTGTATTTATTACTGTTGTATTTATTACTGTTGTATTTATTACTTTTGTATTTATTACTGTTGTATTTATTACTTCAGTATTTATTACTTTTGTATTTATTACTTTTGTATTTATTACTTTTGTATTTATTACTGTTGTATTTTATTATGGCATTGCTTCATAATCGTTTGCTTTCTATAATTTTCCTGGCCAATTCTTAAGAATAAAGTATTAAGCTTTATTCTTAAGAATTGGTAATAGTTTACTACAATAGTTCACTACTTCGCTCAGCAATCAAACAGAGGAGAATCTGGCACTTTGCCCGTGCAACTCGTGGTTTAACAGCTGCTCTTGTGGTTGTGCCCATGCAAAAGACCTACAGCTTGATAAAAAGTGGGAACTGGCAGCTGAATTACCAAGGTACACCTTGCCCCCCTTTCAAGCCTTATGTGCGATGAATGGCTAATGGAAGAAGTGGGGAAGGGTGACGAAGATGAATGGGATCATTCACACACATGCACGCAAGAAAGGGAACACGCATGCACGAAAAAGGAAAGGGACTGAAAGAACACCTTTTTTTTCTTACAAGGACTGTAGAACTCAAGCGTGCAATTGCACATAAAAGAGAGAAAGACCAGCATCTTCGTCAATTTGTTCTTATTTAGCATGTGAGTTATCCCATATTGACGATTATGTACAAATAATGCTCATTAAATCACAGCAAGCAATTGGGGAGTGTCTACGTCAAAGAGTTAATAGTATGGTTTTTCTATTGGGATGCCTCACAGCATGACCTGGTCCTCTACTGCAAGTAAAAGTAATCATCCATGTTTAGTAATGCCGAAGCTATTGTGAATTTTTTTCAGTCAGATATTAAGGCTACTTAGCCAATGTTTGCTAGTAAAACACTCGATTTTTCAAGCTTTGTACGTAAATTCGATCGCTGTTAGCTAAAACAACATCCTATGATTCGCATATTTTGCAGAACACGCCGAACAAATTTCAAGCTTCTTAGGAATTGTTTATACAGTTGACACCCGTAATTCTGAACGAATGCTTGAGTTGGTGGGGCGGTCGAGGTACTATAGAGCTGGGTTTTCTCAACTAAAATTTGCTGCGCTCCACATTTGAACCGTTGGCAAGCAAGAAACACCACAGTTAGGGGTCATTCAAAAGTACGCACGCTCTGAAAGGGGGAAGGGGTACCAAAAAGGCGCAAAAAAGCGCATGAAAGACTACAAAGAGGAAGGGGGGGCTCTTCAAAGAAAGTACGTAAGGTCATGTAATTCTCATATGCTGATTAATTGCGAAGCATCCTACATGAATATATCTATCTTTTACGACTACACTTACAAGTTCCCATTGACTACACTCACTCTTTATTCTTGTAATAACAACAGTAACCACTATTTCTTCATTTGGTGCAGCTCTAACTTTATTAGAGCAGCGCCTGGCTGATGTTAACGCAAAGTATTTGCTTCATATATCTTATAGAGCATTTCATGTGGAATGAACAGTGTAGCGAGATAAGGCCCACCTGACTGATAGGGGGAATTCGAAACGTTAAGACAGTTTTTGTCCTTAATTGCGACATGACCTGGTAGCATGAAAGTTACACTTTTGTTTAGCTTATATGTAATTTATCAACTGTTCTGGAACTACCCAAAGCTCTCATCTACTTGCGTTTGCGATGTCCAAGTGCTATAATTGCAGGGTTGCCGAAAGAATTTAGTGGCCCAGGGGAAATAAGACAGAGGAGAAAATTTTAAAGACCTAGAAATTAATTTTGGAAATTACTGCTGGTCTACTTTATGAGGCCCCTAGACCTTGAAGCATTGGGAGTTATGAGGCCCTTTGGACCTTGAGGTCCTGGGGTAATTTGCCCCCTGCCCCCTCTCGGATGCCCTGTAAATATGTTATCTATGTCACTGGGGAATCTTTTGTGGTCAAGATGGTGAACACTGTAACCAAGTTTATTAACGAAGCGTATATAGTCGCCTTTTTGTCACCGGTAGCATTGGAAGTAGGCATGCCTTGTTGTTGCCAACTTATTTCTACATGTAAACTAGTCTAAATCAATAAAGCCCTGCGCATTCTATACTCTTCTTATAATCAACTTCCAAATCGTCAAGTTGCCATCTCTCTTTATGCCTATTTCACCCTTCTAAACCCTCGAGTTGTCTCTCAGTGATAGGCTAAAGCTTCAAAATGCTTTAAAATTGCCTATAGCTTCAATCATACTGCTTTAGCGCATGTATTTTTACGTTACGCCATTTTTAACAGAGATGTTAGGTCGAAAGTTTTTGCCATATACTTCTTCATAATAACCAGTTAATTGTGAGCTTAGGCAATTGCTCGTTGTAACTTCTTCTTATACATAAGTATAAGAAGATCTTATGACATCTTAGGTATTATCTGCATGCAATTGCAAATCCATTGACTTTTCACTTTTAACGACTTCTTTTCATTCATTGAAGTATCACACAATATAACTTCTACACTTTCATTTCTCTTCCAAAATCTGGCATTCTCTGTTTTTCTCTGAGCTCCATGCACATTTGATGAAACCGTTTTACACTCATTTAAAACTTTCCTCAAGATTATTGTTTTACAGATTTGAGCAAAGTAAAACTCGCCTCATCACATCAAAGTAGAAATCCTGAGTTAATTTAACAAACTATTCCAGAAAAGTGTAAAGACGAGCCTTTTTAAAGCGTGCTCTTATTTTGTAGAATCAGGATTCAGAAGAAATTTGAGTAGTAACAAAAAAATTGTTCCGATTTTCACAAAGCAGATTCTACCAATACAGAAATGTAAGTCCAGTGTCAGTTATATACCAAAAAGACAAAAGTCATCAATGTTGAAAACCATTGCCTCTCAAAACAAATCTACAGAACCAAAACCTATGAAAGTACCTCGAATGGAGCAAATCATGAAACCAGCAAGTTCCGTAAGCGTGCAAAATAACACTGATTGCAGTTTGAAATCTAGCAAAAGTTTGCCAGGACTTGGAAAGCAACATATTGAAAAGAAAAAACCATTATTAGAGTCAAAAGAAAAGGCTGATGATAGTTGGGGGACACGACAAAGTATTCTTGGTACAACCACACATGCTTCCAATTATTCCTGTACTCAAAGTTTCTCTCCAAAACCAAATGAAAACTCAAGGTGGAGCCTACCTAAATCAATGGACTGCGAAACGATCAATATTAGTAGTTCATGTCCTACTCAAGAAGTCCTCAATGTAACAAATTCATCGGATGGAAGGAAAAGGCGTATCAATGCCTATGACTTAGCTAAAGAAATCATTTTGCAGGCAGAGCTATCACAGAAAGATTCATCAATAAAAGCTAACGATAAAAACGAAAGCGAATCAATCAATGTCATTAAATCTGGTATTGGATTAGCGCAAAATGAGGTACAGTATGAATTAATAATTCATAAGAGATTTCGCAAAGAAGATTTCGTGTTAAATTTCAGTGTCTACCAATCTAAAAACTCATTCGTCATTTGCAAGATATATCTTTAGCTTTTTCAATGCGTATAGATAGCAAAACTCGTTTTCAGGGCTCATGACGAACCTGGTAAATAAGCCATTTTTTGGAAGATTAAAGGAAAATCCGGAATAGTCAGTAATTTTTCTGTAGCATTTATGCGGGTCCGGGGAGAATCAGGGAAAGTAAATTGGTTAGCCTACGCAGCATTGTCATTAATCCCTGCGTAGTATTTCACAAAGTGGTTGTTCCATTTTTTGTCAATACATGTGAACTTTATCACTTTGTATAGTGCTATAGCAACTATCGATGCATATCCTAGCTATCAGGTTCCATTTCCATAAGCTAACTTTTGAACATGTGAAAGGGGTGTCAGGGAAAAAGGGTGTTTTAGATTATAAGTCAGGGAAAGTATCAGGTATCAATTGTTTTAAGTGTTTCAAGAAAGAGAATATTTAGCTTTTTGGTATTGCTGCTATAAAGGCGCACAATTCACAGCTTGAGCATTATATAACTACAGTCTTCTCAAATGAATGCATGGACAAATGAGAAAGATAGTTATGGGAGTGCACCAAACATCGGTATAGGAGGACGTCACATTTAGGGAGGCTGTAAACTTTCTGCCCGAAATATCAAATGGAGCTGGAGAGCAGGCAAAAGTTGCCCGAAATATTCCTATTGTTTTTTCAGAAAATTTGCTCGAGTGAATCGAATGTTGGGGGGCTACAGCCACCCTGCCTTCCACCTCCTAAGCTTATGATACCAAATATATGTCAGTTTGCAATATGATTTTGCTTTCAAAGACAGCAGTTTCTCAAACTTACCGTTGAACTAGCTACACGTGTGTGCGCATTTGCCAATTGCTTTTGTTACCTAAGAATCAGGGATTGACTGTAGAGCTATTTCTAAGGCATTACATTAATAGTCATCTTAGCCTTTGATGTCAGGAATCATTAACCTGATTTACCCCTAACACTAGAGCCTTTTCCCAATTGTCATTGATTTTTAATGAGACCTGTACATTAATCAATTTCAACCAGATTTGCATCTCATTCTGTTATGAGTACATGTCTTATCTGGACGATTTCCTTTAAACACTTTCTTGCAATTGGCTGCTTGATCGATAATTCAATGGGAAACAAAATGAATGGTGATTTGCATGAGAACTTAAATTTATCGATCGTCTTTCCTAAATTTTGTTGCTTCTTTGTGAGTTATTTGTGGGAAGAAGTTAGGCCATGTTCTCAAAGGCCGTGGTGTTTTCGTGATCAATCTTTTGTCACCAACTGGTCTATTTGATTTGTCTTCAAGACTAACCGTAAAATGGCACATAAGAAACTCTACCTATTTGCTGATGGTAGAAGTGCTATCGAAGTATACTTCAATTACTTGATGTTCAGGGATGTGGCCATAGAAGGTGCGGTGGTGCAGCGCCCTCCACACAATTAGCTTATTTGCAGTAAATCAATAGTGCTGGTCCACGTTATAGTACTGATAAATCTTTAGGGAAGTCTTTTTGTCGGCAAATTGTAGCTGTCCGCTCCCTCTCACCCCCCCCCTACAATTTCCCGTAGTTTCACCCCTGTTGATGCTTGCCTGTAGACCTGAGCTGAAATGAGGTAGTTAACAGCATGGAATCAGAAAGGAACTGGGCCAACAGTTGAAAATCTGATCAATTGAGTAAATCTGGACCTATTTAAATACTATTTCTCTTTACGCACTGCTAAAGACACATTCTAGATACTTTTAGACAATTTTATGACAGTACTTTCTAATTTTCTCTGCCTTTTATTTACTTAACAGGACACATAGTAACAACAGCATTTTTGTTGAAATTTATATCCTGTATAAAGATTAGCATTACTATTATCATATAATAATACGTAACTATTCACTTGCTGCCGGAAATGTACAGCAGACAGGAATTTTCCAACGAATGACAAAGTCACAGAAATATTTTTGAAGAAGTGGGATGTCGTACAGATTACATATCCCTTAGCCCGGCACGTCCCTGAAGTTAGCGTGCTCACTACTTTTGTGTAGCTTTGTATCCTAGCTCTTACTTCTTGATGTCTGGATTAGGCTCCCAGTATATGAATACTTGAAATTTGGATGTAAAATGCTCCAAAAGATTTTAGTTGGCCCAGCTTTTTTCGGTCCTTGATGAGTCCTGGCCAATCTAAATCCAGTGCATTCCAATGCTTTCTGCATGGTCGTGCTTGCATTTGGCCTCATAACCATCCAGTTGGTCCAAAGCTTTCCTACAACCACAAGCAGTACACACTTTTTGTAAGCATAAAGTTTATAAGAATATTAAAGCTCAGAATGGATAAAAGTTAAGAGTAATTGAAGAATAATGCGAGGCTCAAGCCTTACCAAGACATAAGAATTTTCTTGTATTCTGTTTATAGCTTTACTTTCAGAGATACTTTTACATAGTCAATGCAAAATTTATTCGTCTATTCTACCCTTGCTTAGACTTATGATGTAGTAAAACACCTTTGACAATTAAGATTAATTTAAAAATAATCTTAGGCTCAAGACCAGAAAAATTTAAGAATATACAGGCTTAGCAAAAAGCTAGGTGCTCTTATAAAAAGGTGTGTATATTCATTATGTACCCTTAAATAGGATTGGGGGAGGGGGGTTAAAGCTTTAGCTGAGTTCTAAGTGCAAAGCTGGGCATAAAACTAGAATGTGAAGAAAGTAATTACAGCAGTGAACGTTTTGTGAAGATAATAGTATTCTAATAGATCCACTTATAATGTCTAGAATATTTCTTCTTTCAGCTCTCTTCAAGCATAGATGACGATCAGGAAGTATTGGGGTTATTACCAAAGAAACCACATTCAAAAATAGCTGTGCAAAAGAACGTTAATGTGACTGAACTCGCCACGAAAAACGAAGTGAGGCCTTTTAGAGTACTTTTTGGGTACTATCTGTTGGGTAATATTCAGTGTTGGAAAATATTAGTTACTGTTGTGATTTCGAATTAGCTAGATTATTATTATGTTAGTTAGCCTCGATTT
>OLMO02000006.1:4306772-4332254 GCA_900291935.2 Cassiopea xamachana | reverse complement strand
ATATATATATATATATATATATATATATACATATATATATATATATACATATATATATATATGCACATATATATATATATATCTTGAATTGATATATAAATGCTCTTGGCTCTGACAAAGGCAATATGCCGAAACAGAATAAACATAGCCCTGGCTGTGGTGAAGACCCTAGCCAAGAATGACCTTAGTAAACACTGATTATTGCATTGCGTCTCTGTGGCGCAGTAGGATAGTCAGTGATTCTCTGGCGATTCCACTGGGGCTCGAATCCTTGCCGGGGCATAAGACTTCCAATTGTAGCAGCCCACTCACGAATAAGTATAAACTTTCTGTCAGCCATTGCCTACTTATACATACATATATATATATATATATATATATATATATATATATATATATATATATATATATATATATATATATATATATATATATATATATATATATATATATATATATATATATATATATATATATATATATATATATATATATATATATATATATATATATACATATATATACATATATATATACACATATATATATACATATATATACACATATATATATAAACTATTGCGAAAATTAACTACTGTTTCAATGAATCATATCTAAGTTCTTATATCTTAAACTATTTATATATTAAGCGGGACGAAACACCCGTAATCTACAGTGAAGACCAGAAATGCTATTTAATCCAAACACTCCAGAAGGGTTCATGTCTTAGGGCATGTTCATTGTTCATTTGAAAACAGCATTTTAGATTTACTTGCAATACAAGCTAGAGAATCTTGGAATTGCAACCCATTGCGCTGTCTACAAAGCTAACGTAGTTTAGACTGATCTCCTTAGCAAAGAAGAACAGGCCCTAATTATTGTCATGAGTTAGCTAAGTTCTTCCAGTATGGAAGAAGCAGTTTTACTGGAACAGGAGGGGGCCAGCGAGATCAGTTGCCCATCCGCCATAGTAAAAGAGTGACAAGGAAGGTGAGACTGTCCATTGAGTCAAACTGTTTGTCGAAAAAGTTAGATTAGGGAATAATGTAAAGTAGACTTTTCCAAGAAAGAATCATGACACTTTAGAGTTTTGCGAAGTTTAACTCACAGTATATCACTTCAAAATTTTACAGTTTTTACATGAAATATCATAATGGCTTCTTTCTTGTGGTCAAATAATTGCAGCTACTAAAAGGCATGGTTAAGAAGGAATAGAAAATTGGAGTGGAATAACCTGTTGAGTGTCAACTTTTGGAGAAGAGACATACAAAGTTGTAAAAATACATTCTAGCTGAGCGCCCATTAAAATACCAACAGTGGGTAGTAGGATTTTAGTGCTCTGGCACTCACACACATTCCATTGCACAATCAGTAGAGTTCTTGGAATTCCTTTGTAAATGACACAATGATTATTTCAGAGATAACGTCAAAACGAGGTTGAAAACACTACGCTTATCTTAATGGCACTTGTAAGCAGCTGTAGCAGCTGAAGAAATCTGGAACTGAAAAGAACAGTCTACCTATTTCACGGCAAAACAAGTGGAGCCAACAAACTTCCTCCCTTCATCATATCCTGATTGTCTTGATAGCACTTTGTAGATCATCTTAATACAGTTCTGTGGTGCATCACTTCCCAAGGGCAGAGGAAATCCTATTTAGATTTCGAAGATTATACAAACCATAAATACTCATGGTCTGTTCTACAGTGACGTTTCTTCAAATCGTTTTAAAGAGAAAAGATTCATAACACGTTTGAGGAGCCGGCTAACGTCTTTTTTAATTAATATCAGCACTCGAATCTTTTCGGTTTTTCTCTGTTCAATCACAGATTCATTTCTTTGACACAGTACTCAACGTCACGTGTCTGTCTGCTCATTTACGACTTAATTAATATGCACACCTATCCACTTAGGCGGCCACTTTCCATGCGTTGTGCTATTATGAAAGTTGCAGTTGCCTTTTTTCATTGTTCAGAATGCATGTATTTAATATGCAGGTGCATCTACTGGAAAAATTACCGATGCTGATATTTATAAAGGCCCACATTTTGTGTTAGTCTTGATTCGACTGCTTAAAATTGCATTATAAGAGTCTAATCAAGTGGAACTAATCTTGAATGCAACCAATGTAGATTCCTACAATGAGATGATGGTCTACTCTCCTATTAAGCTAAGACACTTTTTTCATTCATGAGAGCTTTGAAAAAGTACATGATAAGATTTTTGACAAGTGATACTGTAAAAGTAATCTAGGCAAATAGTTGAACTTTCTGATTACATTTCTGAAATAACTTTAACAAAATTAGGAGAAGACCAATGAAGCAAAAAGTATGTATACAAATAGTGAGACTTATTACTTAAGTTCTAATGTATATATATATATATATATATATATATATATATATATATATATATATATATATATATATATATATATATATATATATATATATATATATATATATATATATATATATATATATATATATATATATATATATATATATATATATATATATATATATATATATATATACATATACATATACATATACATATACATATACATGTATGCATATAATATTATATGTATGTATGTATGTATGTATGTATGTATGTATGTATGTATGTATGTATGTATGTATGTATGTATTAGAACTGAAGCTTCATGTTTCACTATATAAAGCAAAGGATTGATTTTGGATTGTTAGAGACAATTTTACTGCTAGTTTTATTTGCTCAAACAGACTCTTCACGTGATAGTTACAAGCTGCTCATTATTTACAAAGGAGTTGATACCGAAGAGAAATTATTTCTCGTCTGAAATTCTTCTTACCCAACCTTAGGATTGTACTGCAATGAAGTTGCAGAACCTCATTCTTTCAGAACATGTCTGTCACTCAACCACCTTCTCTTTGGTACTAACCTCTCTGCAAGTAATGAACTGCCCCTTATAAGGTATTAATTTTCATGCATACATATAGTGATATTTTCTAATCATTTTCTTTTCCTCAAGAAATAATTTGAATCAGCTTTCATTGACGACAGCCATTACAATAAAGAATTACACTCTCAAGAACTAACCATAGAGGTGACGTACTTTTAATCTACTTCAATGAGCTAATTCGTGGAGCTTATTGACTAGAAGTTGTCGTCGTAGCATGTTGATATGCTTCTAAGTAGATGGTTATCACTGCGTGTAAGAAGGTATGATCTCTGTTATGGTATTATGTATTCTCTGCTATGGAAACCAGAAGTACAGCAGTATTCCAAAGGATCTAGTATCTGCAATGCCTGCGAGAAGTAAAAGCACCCATACCCTTTTAGGATTTAACGACTCCTTTTCCGTCTCAGCAATGGCAACGTAGACCCCCTCATCCTATTATACAATCTTGATTGGGTAACTGAGCCTATAGTGGAGAGGAAATGCATCACATCTACCGTCACAGCCATCTACATTTGCTTCATGCAACTTCATTTTACGGGGAGGGGACTTAGTAGCTCGTCTTTAAGGTAAATCACAGCAAGCGCTCCAAGACTTTTGTCAGGCATTGCAACCTTGCTCCATTTATAAATCATATAAAAGAGCTGTCCAAAATTTTTTATTGAAGGCCACTTTCAAACGTAAGTCAGATGGAAGGCTGCTATTCTGGCACGGATCATATATACAGGCATTTCAGCGTACAGGCACACACGCAACACACCCCACGCCCTCGCTTTGTCGCGGGCGCAATTCTATAAATTTCATTGCTAGAGAGGGATGACATTAATAGAATATACCATTCAAGTATTATGGAAGGCTCATAATCAATGGCTTAGCTGTTAGAATGTTGCTCAATCAAGATAGTTCACTGTGCTACTAAACGTCCTTTACCCTTAGAATAGTTGAATATTTATCGTAAGTAAATGATGAAAGCGAGGAAAGCAAGGACGATATGGAATTTGATACTCTTGCTGAGGAAAAACGAATAATTAGTATGAAATTATTTCCTATTATTAAGCCTTTCTTTAGATATTTCACAGCTTTTATCATTGTCTTCTTTTACTTGACGAAAATTGTATTCGAAAAAAATAGCGCGCGATCGAGCCTACGCGATTCTCAAAATAAAATGCCTGGGTTTGGTACCCAACTTCTTGAACTGCTTTCCTGCATGTGCAGGAGCTTTCGCTCTGTCGTATGCAAATCATGACATTTTTCAACCTACGAATTCTCATGTCAAACCATTTGATAAATTTCTAAGAAGCTGTAGTTATCCTCATTGAAATGTCCTATCATATATAGAGAGTCACTTTTGCGCACTGCAGCAGTATCACTACAGTTTTCTATAGACTTTGAGCTCAGCAATAGCCTCATTTTACAATCTGTCGGACCATAATGTGACCCACTAGCCAAGCGTTGGGAAGCCTAAGCATATACCATTATCTTTCTATATAAATGTTTCCTCTTCCCACTTTTGAATGCAAATGAAGATTAGTTGTCAGCAATTGAGGCTGTAGTGAATCTACCTTGAATCTCAATGCTAATAAAATAAAAATTATAAGTTGTCTTTAATAGGTCATTTCTAAATATGTCTGAATCCAGTCACTTATTCGGCTGTCCTACATCAAAAACTGATTAAGCTGTTTGAAATGTCTGGCTTTAGCTCCTTTAAATACCATGGTTTCAAGCATAAAACAATTAAATTCATTATCAAAATGTTGAGTTTGACATTGAAAGGAATACACATCTATTGTGGATTTCATGGAATCTTTCATGAAAAGTTGCGTATTAATTGCATCTTTCTGCGCAAACCTCTTATGCAATTCAACTGTAATCACGGCAAGGACTTCTCTATGTAGGCCAGCCAGTAATGATATTTCGTGACAGCTGAAGCCAGTGACGGGTCTACTTGAGGGTGTGCGAATGTAAAGTTCCCCAATATTTTTGAAATTTTAAGAATGTTGGTTAAAAGTGGATCATGTTGCAGGAGATTTAGCATTTCGTTGTTCATAGTGGTTTCCGTGACCTTCTTTCTAGTGACAGTAGTTGGTCAAATCACAGCTAGGGGGGGGGCTATAGTGCAAGGAGTGTCAAATGCCCAGTAACAGCACCAGCTGCTATGAAGGGGAATAACAAGGGAAAGGAGCCACAAGGCTTTGTCCCAGGATAATTTTTAGAAGAACATTATTCAGATCTTGGGAAAACACCCTTTTTGAACGTAAACGACTTTCTTTACAGATTGCAAATTGGCAAATGAAATGATGGGTGTATAGCTGAGATCCTTCAATAAACCTTTCAGCCATGTAATAGAACATCATAGCGACAAAAAAGATCACGTACTGAAGGAGGAGAGTCAATACAATGTGAAATTTGGTAACTGTATGGGAAAGCATGACAACTAGATAGGCAATTGCCCCCGCCCTGTTTTGTTATGTGGAAAGAGACCCTGTGTAGGCCTGTCTGCTTTAAAATGTACGAATGAATGTTTGTGTAAGAGAAAACAAAAGGTCCCAAACATCTGGTTAGTTGTTTGTAATGTTGGTTGGGGTTCTGTTTTTTAAGGTTTCCAACAGCGCTTTGTTTACGTGGAGAGATACTTATGATTTCGGTATTGCAAATCTCAGCGAGCTTTATGAAAGATCGCGCTGATCTCCACCAAATGAGGAGATGTTTCGTCGAGTGGCAACGTACGATTTAAGGCTTCTAGTGTGATCCCTTTAACATACCCAGGAGCTTTAGTTAGAGCTAGACCCACATCCGCCATGTTTCGGCAAATTTTTGCAAAGATCGAGAAGATCAGTGATCACAAGGTGCGGATAAAATAAGGAAATCGATGCGAATAGTCATTCGAAAGTCACAGTACTAACTGCTGATGCTGAGACAGCCGAATAAATGTATGCATGAAATAGGCGATTAATTGATGTTCGCTGAGCCTTCTAATTAGGCTTCTCCCCCTCTTCTACTTTCGGTATGTGGCTAAAAATAAAGGCAGGTATTCGATGTCAGAATTTGATTGATGTGCTTATTAGGCTGTCTGAAATAAAACTCTTAAGCAAAGAACCATATGTAAAAACCTCGCGTAGATGCCCTGTTTTATAAAAGACAATCTCTCAAATATTGGTTGGGTAACATTGGTAATAATCAATTAAGTATTTACAAATTGATAACAGTGCTGTTGTGCTTACAATTGGCTGAATTAATCTTGGACGCCAATGCAGTCATGAACAGCAAATGAAAAGCCAGTCAAAATGGAATCTCTAAATCAGGGATGACCTTCCCGAAGCTCTTCACCTGTTTTCATGCGGCTCTTACATTCATATTGAACTATGTTTCTTATATATGCTTTAATTAACTTGAGTCAATTGCGTGTGAAAGCAAGGGGTAAGGGTGATCTTATTGTGGGCCCACGTGTGTGATGTGGCTTTCTGTGATAGCACAGTATAAAATATCGCTCGTCGTCTCTCACTGCTTGGCCACCCTGCTATAGATAACACTAAATTCAAAATAGAAATACACAGCTAATGTACATCAAAAACTTATGGATGCTTTCCTCATTTAATGCTGCGCATTTTTCTAGTGGAAATAGATTGCCACATCTATGAGATGTTCTTAATTAAAGATGTAAACCATATTCTATCACAATCTTACCGCCAGAAAATGTTCAGTATCATGTGGGTGCTATTGTCTTTTCGTGTATATATATATATATATATATATATATATATATATATATATATATATATATATATATATATATATATATATATATATATATATATATATATATATATATATATATATATATATATATATATATATATATATATATGTGTGCATATATATATACTATATATATATATATATGTGTGTATGTATATATATTTATGTATATATAAATATATATCTGCATCACAAACGTGGTCGTCATGTAGGTAGATGATGATGTTGTAGACTGAAATTAAGGTAACTGTTAAAACGCTCCAAGAAAAGAGCTGTTAATCTTCCTACATGGTGCTAGTATGCTCCAACGGGGGCTATTGTCTCTTAGCCCTTCCTTTCCAACCATCTATGATTGATGCGGGGTTTGTACAAATGTTGCAAATGACATATTGTTCTTTGTAGCTTTCTAAATGCTTTAATGAAAGCTTTAATGAAACCTAACTTGAGCCACGCAGCAACTGCATACTGATGTAGTAAAATATTTGAAAATACTCCTCTTTGACTGCAAATACTATAGTACAAATACTTTTACTTTACTATAACAATTTCAATTGAATGCAACCTTTGCTTTTTAAGCGGAATTATTTTCGAGCACTTCAGTGGCTGCATCTGTAACGTTAATTGAATTGGATTATACAGAGGAAGCTTTAAGACCCTGAATCGGCATCAAAAGGCAACTGGTGGGGAAATTAGGGAATTTCCCCACTAATTTGTTTGTTAGTTGATTCCCTGACTCTGCAGATTGCTCTTGCTCAAGAACATAAGACACGCTTCACCATGTTTGAAGTCAGCTTTAACGTTGTTGATCCAAAGCACATTTCTTCAATACAATTTCAGTATTATCAAATAACAAAAGAACGATAAAAATGATCCTTTTACAAACTGCTCACAAATTCATTTCAAACAGCTTACTAACTTGATGAGAGAGTGAGTAGGTATAAGCTTTGAAACTATGTTGTACTCACTAAAGAACTTCCGCGAACATTTTGCGTGGAATGTGCGCGCCACGTAATAGTGTGGGCTTGAATCCTATCTTTTTCAAGCTATTTTGTTGAAAATGATCGTGACAATGACAATGACCAAATTTATGCTTAGCAAAACTTATTCATTAACACGTGAGTGAAAGAGCAGAAAGAAACCCCCGTGAATGAAGTCATTAACAAAACAGCATCATTTAAGCCAAAGACAAATCAAAGCCCTCCGGAGCATGGCTACAATTTGCTAACATTGAAACTATCCAAACTTTGAAGCACATGAAGTGCGTCTTTTGATGCTAAAAAGCAAGAAATTTATGTTTCGTTTACTATGGGTAAACTGTAGATGAATCATAGTTGAAACTAAAGTACAAAGTCAATGAAATGATGCAATTTGTGACTTTTGATGAGATACTTTCTTTCTGGGTTTGGGTCAGTGGGCGTTAGCCGACCTTAGCAGCGTTTTAATGCACGAATTATTTGATAGGACACTGTACATTTGTGATATCTTCACAAAAGTGCCAAAATTTAACTGCCTGTCTCATCATACAGGAAGTTTTAATCATGCAAAACGTCTATTTTTTGCTCAACCCCAACCTCACCCAGTGTTGTAATGGCATGGAATAAAGTCTAACAAAAGGATGAGAATTTTAAGAAACAGGAGGCTCAATCCAGTTTTCATCAATTTCTCAGATTCATCAATTTTTGTTTTTTTTCTTGTGTGAATGCACTTATACCAACAAATTTGTCGTTAAATGCTAATACATGATGATGATAATAATAATGATGATGATAATAATGATGATGATAATGATGATGATGGTGATGATGATAATGATTTTTTATTTCAAATACGTGCCTATGCAGTTTGAGTATTCCTCAATAGATGTCAGCTGTGATGCAATCAATGACAATCTAAACTAGAAAGTGAGATAGGTGTGAAGGAAGCACGTCCAAACGTGCACGTAAAATTGCCAAACAAGATGTTATACAAATGATATTTGAAAATGTGGATATCCATATTTTAGCTTCAGAACCAGTCCGTCTTTGCACCATTCACAATCATCTGCAGTTAAAGGCCACTTTCCAAAACCACTCTTCTTCCATGTGAATACCTTAAGTTTGTGGCCTTTGGTGCTGTCTTGAGCTACGCGAAGGAGCTTGGCTAGGATAGTTGTCTCTAGACGACTATCCAGGCCTCTTTGGGACACAGAGGGAAAATTCGTTCATACACAAGATCCCTTGGTTTCATAGGATGAAGGACGTTTAGCGTTTGAAGATAATGTAAACTGCAGTTAAGATTTAATGATTTTTCCTGTATCAATTTGTGCCATCGTTTCGTACTAGGAAAAAATTGACACTCATTTAAATAGATGGCGTAAGGAAACGTTTTAGCAGAGTATGACGAAAAAGTATACAACGCAAAAACATTCTGAGCCTCTTCTAGTGGGGGGGTGTGGCTTATTTCATAAAAAAAGATTTTCTTAGCTGCTTTGGCTACCGTGACAACATGGTCCACCGACAATTCGTTTTATATTGTTTAAAATATACTGTAGTTATCCATGGATAAATACACTATGTTCTAACGTCATAATTGCTGCCAATGAAAGGAAGGGCGATTTTACGTAATGAAAATGGCTCGAAATTCAGGCTTTTTCTCAGAGGGAAACAAAACAATAACAAAGCCAAAGATTTCTGCTTAAAAAATCGCTCAGATTTAGTTGTAATCCTCCTCGAGATTGTATGTTATCATAACAAAGACAGGTACTGCTTTGTAAACTAGACAGGTGGAGCACTGACACAGACAAACTTAATCAAATAATCGTGTGGCGTATGGTATGAAAGTTTGAAAACCTCTCGCAATCCCAGTGGAATGATAACGAAGAGCACTGAAACAAGCCCTCTTGAATTGATTACATATTGTTTGTCAAGCCGCTAGCAATACAACAGTATATGTTGTAAGTAATAGTTTGTACTTGGTATTACACATTATAGCATCTTCCACAGGCCTCGTTTGGAAATTGCTCTGAGGCAGAATGAATGAGAGGAAAACAAGCACTTCAGTCCCCTTTCCATACCACTTCAAGCTCAAAAAGTTGCATTCGAGTACGCTCTATTCACGTTGAATGGATTGTCTAGGGGCCATTCACATATTACATCACGCAAGGGGGTGGGGTCTTCGTTTTTGTGACAAAGTGTGACAGAGTGTGGATGGGTGTCTAAAAATGCCAAACTTAGTGTGACGTAATATGTGAATGGCCCCTAGCATTTGGCATAATCTGAATCCTTCTAGATGTAATTAGGCCATAGAAAAGTTTCTTCCAACACGAGAGAGAAACTTTGAGGAAGCTTTGGGAAGCTTCCAAGTTAGGACGAAGAGGGTATGGACATAACGATTTCACACTGTTTTCTGAATATCGCTGGAACTCATTGATCATCAATTTGACATTCATTACATGTACTGAGCATTTATGCAAAAGTTAGTGCTCCTTTACTAAACTACAGGCTTGCCTTCAAAAGAGGGGTGACTTCAATGCCCCCAGCCTCCTTCTTCTCACGGGACTTCAATCCTATTCTCTTTTTCTAGGTGATCTAAAATTACAGCAATGGGAGTTCTACATAAGAGTCTCACATGCATGTCATTGACTTAATCTACCATCTTTACTTTAAGGTGGTGCATCTTTATATTCATAGTGGGGGAGGGGGTTACTTAAGATTGAAAGGTGTGCTTCTAAAACATTTTGTATGAGGCTAGGCTCCTGACGATCGTTATCTCATTTCCTCTTCATGACAGCTGGTTCTGAAATCCGGCTGTTTTAAGCCAACTTTCTATTTTTTTTGGCTCTATAGCTGTGGCTGCAGGTGCTTTATAACTCTAATTACTCAGGCAAAATAGTGACCTGAAGGCTTTCATTTTGCAATTTACGTACCTATTAGTATTGTGTCACTTCTAGAAATGCTATTTACAAGTTTTCAAATTGGGTAGTTCTTTCTAAGCCAATTGCTAGACATTCCCTTGCTTTCTGCATGGCAAACTTCTCTTGTTAGCAAAGCATTTCACTTGTAAGGACAGTCTTCATCCAGATGGAGGAAGCTATTTCATCATATCATATGAAATGTGCTATTGCATATCCAACTATGTTTGAATATATCTTATGATGTAGCAACGTAGAACTTCCTCCCTCTTGCAACAGAGAAGTTGTTCTTCAAGTGGTGTCAATTGGATTGATGAAAAATCCAATGACATTTGAAAGACGAATACACTTTTACAAAATATGGCTATCTAACTCAAGTTTTTATACACTATTGAGATATCTCGTCAAGTTTTACTAAGTCACTTTGAGCTTATTTTCTATAACAAACGATTTTATACCCTAGCTCTCTGTATCATTTTATCCTAAGCGTCATTTTTTCCAAAACCTTCTTTACAAAGCATTCACAACGAGCTTTGTACTGGGGATTGACATGCAAACAGGGACACCGGAGCAACAACAGGGCAGGGGATCAGAAGTTTTGACAAGGGCACTTGCACTTATTATGACGTGATAGTGACATCAGAATTTAAACTTAAGCGTTACTTTTCACAAACATATGCTCCCAACCATTGTTGCAGTTCGTGGCAGGTGAAGAATTCTTGAGGATTGAAAGAGGTCGAGACTGAGAAAAGAACGAATGTAAGAAGAAATGTGAAAAATTACATTAGTAGACAGCATAAGAAGGGCACTTTCCCCCCTCCTTACCCCGGCTTTTTAAGGGCAGGAGGGACGCTGCCCCCAAGTCTCCGTGCTCCAGCGTCTCTGGCTGCAAAATTTCCCAACTGTCAAACGGTGGGTGTACTTCTTTAGATCATTAAGATGCTTAGAACATGTGCGAATAGGACTACAGTGAAAAACCACGCCCTTAATTTGCACCTTTCTGTAGAATTAGCCCACTTTATCTCTTCTTCATATTCTTTGGAATATTTCCCAACGCCTATCTCACACGCTGTTCACAAGTTCTCGCAACTAATGATGCAATTCATTTGCAATATTGGATCTGATAGCTACTACGCTTGTTCACCCTTTACTTCTTATTGATACTCGTTGTCTTTGTTCTTATCAAGCACCTGTCCGTCTTGAAAGTTGTTTTTCTGGTTGATTATCAATATTTTTTCAGCTTAATTTTCAGTTAATTTGTAAGTCTTAGACCAGCATTTCCAAAAGCTTTCAGAAATCGTTATAATGTCTAAGTTGCTGTGAACGGTAACGTTTTTGGAATTCCAGTCAAAATTCTGAAAAATGCTCGTACATTTAGCATCCTCTTCACTAGATGGTTTTTCCAGTTACCACGATGACTATACACGTCAAGAGCAATTTCAAAATAAATTCTGTAGTTAGGATTTACTCTAATATACCTCTACATGTCGAAGGAATTTCTCTTGGAAGAATTGCTTCTAGAATGTTTGGCAAAATTAGTAAATTTACTTCCAGATGGCAGAAAATTGGTGATGATTTCTAGTCTGATGAAGATATGATTCGTTACCAGCATTTATTATCTTTTTTCTCTGCCACCTTGAAACGCCATCTCTAGAATGGTGTGTGATTGCTTTATAGCTGTATTTCTTGATGGGTTCTATACCTGGATGGTGGATGAGTTCTATAGCTACATTTCTGGCAGCTATAACATCCAAAAATGTCGCTTAGGACTCTACTTCCCGATACAATATCCGCTTAGTCACTTATCCATTTCTCTTTTCCTCTTCCAGATCATCTTTTTAAAGTAACGAGAGAGTGAACATCAATTTTTTTCTTTGCGTTACATATCTGCTTTCTTCTTGTGTTGCTCCGAGCTTGCTTTTAAAGTGTATGCATTTATTAGCTACTGTTCCATTTCATTTATGATCTTGATGTGAAGTTGTTGTAATGAATTCATTCACAGAAATAGCATGTTGATCTCTATTTAGACTGTTGTTTTGAATCGGGCTGATCTCGTTTGTCACATAGAGGAAGAGAAAAATAGCTCAAAATGGAAAACAAACCAAGCATCCGCTACTTCTTTGTGTTTTAATGACAATAGCCCTTTAAAAATATGGTAATAACAGCTTCATAAGTAACCTAGTACTAGACATCCTAAAAGTTAAGAAACTTTTAGAACTACAAGGAAAGAGCTCAGAAATTTTTACTTCTTTCAACGTACAGCTATGCTAGAAAAATGTAAATACTACACTGCTTTAGACTTTAACTCGTACTGACGCATTTCTTTGTCATAGGACAAATTGTTTGTTACATTCACATTCTGCGCACACTTTTACAGCAATTTAGTTCGCTACATTAAGAAACTTTTAGAGCTGAACTTAGGCCAGACATTAAGAAACTTTTAGTACTAGGCCTTGAGCTAGGTTTCTTACAAAAAAATTGTGCACAAATCCTAAAAAATGTGCTCAATAACATTGAACAATAGTAGCAATGAATTGTGACAGTAAGTCTAGGGTTTATCATTCCCTTACTGATACGTTGATATATCTGACATCATATTTTTCTTATGGTGATATCTAACAAAGGCTCTTTTCTACTTCAATTTAATCTATATGGCGTGAGAAAGCTTTGGAATATTTAAATCTAATGTAATCTAATGATAGATTTGAGTGAATGCCAAATTTCCGACATAAAGCAACACAAAAAGAAACTTTATTTTGCTAAACAAACCGTAATAACCAAAATACTGATAATTGAAGTCCATGATAGAGTAGGAATGGAAGACTTTGCCATGCTTCGGATGTTTGTCACTTCGACATGCGGACAACCAAATGATCCGAAAAGAGTAGTTGTTTTCAAGTATGCACGCTTTGCTAAGAAGGAGTTTTATAAGAAAATAATATTAATTCTAACGAGTCCAATTCTGAGTTCTTGAAACCAAAGAAAGGCGATAGGTTTTAAATGCAGTTAAAACTGAAAACATCTGAGCATATATACTGCATTTTTTTTATAAGAATAAAGTTTATAAGAGTATTCAGACTCAAAATTTCTGAAATTTGAAAATAATTTAAGAACAATGCGAGGCTGAAGCTTCATCAAGACATAAGAAATTTTTTGCATTCTAGTTGTAATATTACTTTCTTAGGCACTTTTGAATCGTCGACACAAAGTATAAACTCTTGCCTAGTTTTATGATGTAATAAACATCAACAAAGGTTGGAATATGTTCTTGAATGTTTAGGCAAAGTTGCTCCTTTGGGATTTAAGAATAATTCAAGAACAATTCTAGGCTCAAAATCAGAAACTGTTAAGAATATTGAGACTAGGAACAAAGCTAGGAGTTCTAACAAAAAAGAGGATGTATGTGCTTTCTTTGATTCTACAGTTTACCTTCTGTTATTGAATGAGATTCGTCATTTTTTCAGTGTACATGCAGTTTTTAAAAGTTTCCTTTCATGTGCATGCTCAAAGCATTGGAAACATAGGCTGATTTGGCGGGGGGCGTAGAAGGTGTGATATCCCCTCCCCAATGCTGACATATCATTTGGTAAGTTCTGCAGTATTTGCATTTCATTCGGTAAATTCTGCAATATTCTCGTACCATTCGGTAAACTTCAAAATATCAACTAACTTTTGTAGTAACATTACTACTTTCAAATAGTCAAATAATATCTTGAGGTTTCTACAACAAAAAGCAAATTTTAAGACATGACAGTAGAAAAACGAAAGTACAAATGGGGGTTGCTCCATTATCTAAGCATCTAAAGGACATGGTGCCCAAAGCTCTTCAAAATCCTTCACCCTCCCTCCCCCAGTAATAGTGTTCTACACCCTTCCCTGATTGGACGTTTTCACTATCGATACAATATTTGCTATTCTGTTCCACTTTTCTTTTGCTTTATGATAAAGTAAGACATAAATAGAGATTTGAATATAATCCTTTGATTTTCAGGCGTAGTTACACCTTCGATATTTAAGAATACTTTAAGAATAATATACGAAGATGGAGGCCAGCGAAAAATTATGTATTCCAATAAAAATTGTGTACACTCTTTTTGCAAGTGTACAATTTATAAGAGTACTAAGGCTTAGAAGCGCTGAATTTAAGAATGATTTAAGAATAATTGCAAGACTCAAGCTACGTGAAGACCTACAATTCTTGTGCATTCAAGATATTATCATCATAAATGTATGATGATGGGGGGCAGGGGGACTGCAGCCCCCCAGGTTGGGCTGAAATCCGATTCACTCGCGCAAATTTTCTGAAAGAACAATAGGAAATTAGAGAAACTTTTCTGTATGCTCTCTAGATCTATTTGAAATTTCGAGCAGAAAATTTACAGCCCCCTAAATTTGACGACCTCCTACGCCCATGATCATCATAGGCTGCTTTTCAATGAACTTTTGCACTTTGGATACAATGTTTATTGTTCTATTCTCCAAGGTATTAAGAAAGATTCGATTATATTAGAAGAACGTATGAAAAAGAGTGTATACCACAGCCTCCTTTCAAAGGATAAGCTTAGCCTCTATATGGTTTGGCATGTTCGCTATTGCTCAGAGTGTGTATAGAGATTCCTAATAGTATATTTGATTGTTTGTAACCAAATTCCGTCTGGTTGCAAACGGTTTCGTATTGAAAAGAATGAGCTCCTTTATGTATGATGTATTACGAAAGATAAACCCAGTTAATATCCGAAGGTTGGCCACCTAAGATTCAAAGTTATCTGAATTCATGGTCCAAAACAAGGGAAACTAGCTGAACCGTTTACGTTATTTGATGTGGCTAGACGGAAACAGAATGACGATAGCCAATAACTACATCTATTCAATCGCTGTAGGGTTTACGTTTTTGGTCATTGCTTTTATCTGCAGCATCCAGCAATCCAACCATATCTGCAGATATATTGGATGTTTGCAGAATGCAATTAAAAAGGGCTTTAATTAAATTCTGCTGAAAACAAAACTTGTTATGTATGGTTATTACTTTCGTTCACAACAGACACAGCAGGCCATACCAGAGTCAATAAGCGGTATCGTCTACTTTAATTACCCTTCATGCTTGATTTGGGTCGCAAAGAGGCCCAACGTCAGTGGATATTGCCCAACAAGGCAAGCATTCGTCCTAATTGAATACACCATACATTTCGTTCGTTTGTTTAAATACTCTAAAAAGGAAATCTCTCCCCTCCAGAGATTCTCACGAGGCGAGACCCAGTTGTGGTTTCATGCAAATAGCCAAGTATAGCAAATGCGATTTTGTTGCCATGGTAATATATTGCTTATGACGACAACGTGGTGACTGATCTGCTTCTTTATCCGTCATTCTATTCAATTTATGCGATAAGCAAACTGATTGAGTTGTTGTTTAAGACGCTTTATCGGCTAAGAAGAAATGCTTAGATTCATGCGTTATTATTCACGAGACTAAAGGTTATTGTTCAGCGATACTGTGAACTCAAACAGTAATTCCACTTGTGCTTCTCTTTACAGACATTGTTCTGCTGAATAACAAGTGAACATAAAGCCTTATTTCCCCAATAATAGCAAGCGATGTACTTCAAAAATAATAAGACCAAGCATTATGCTCTATTTCCAGGTTTTGTTGTGGGAGATCTAACTGTACTTATCTTTCAATACTCCTGAAATACTCAAAAACCTCAACGCTGTCTCGAGTGCACGAGCGACGTAACTGTATTGAGTGGTGTTAAGTAGTTTGATGAAAGATGGAAAAACTCTCCGTCAGCGGCTGGTATGAGCGTCTACGAAGGAAAAGGAACGGATTGATAGCGGAGTTGTAACTTAAATCATCTTCAGATGTATTGCGACTTCCGTTGCGCCGCAACGTAGCATTACCTTGTCCGTGAATGCGGGTATGTTTAGCCGTTTGGTCGGTTTGGCTGTTCAGTCGACGTTTTCCGTCAACCTGCTGATTAATCGGTATAGAAGCATTTTATTCCTATAGAAGGCCTGGACTCAGCAAACATGATCGGGCTTGTGTTTAGTTTGAAATTAAATTACTTTCGCGGGTGGTGCGGTATCTTGTATGCAGCATTTGTTTAAAAAAGCCGGTGGCAAACATGGTGTTTAATGCTAGAATTATTGTAGGTTATAAACAGTTCATAGGCCTCTCGGCGATCTCCTAACGATGGACAGTAACACCAGAGCAATACTTATGGGATCATTTGCATAATAGGTGGACTGAAGTCAATGCACATTTCTAGCACAGCATGAGTCGATGCAATATCGCTTGTGTGCGTCGCCAAGAAAAGTCTCTCATTTGGCTATATCGGATAAGAATATTTGAATTTCAACGACAGAAAACACGTGTGGTGACTGGCAGCAGCTGTCGGTCTTTTTATAGTTATTGGGTGGCAATATCATTTTGTCACCTGTAAACAATAGCAGGTGTTGATTTCAATGTTCCCGAAAACTTGCAAGTCACTTCGAGATCGTTGTCGTCATGCGGAGATTTCTTATTCGGGCAAGCGACGTAATTGATTTCAATACACAGTGACGTAACCAAGACACCCAGGGTGACGACTTCTTTTGCTGAATCTCTTGGTTAAGGGGGCCCTTAGTTTTGAAAATAGCTATTACTAGAATAGATAGAACGTACAGCTAATGATATTGTAGGAGCGTGATTGCAGTGCTAGGGGGCTCACGGGGGCCAATCATCTTGACAGGAGGCTTTCGGGGTGCAGCCCCATGAGTTCTGCCTTGCTTAAAAGCTTCAGGCTCATCTTGCTATCTTGACTAAAGTATAAAGCAGTGCCATACTCCCACACAAATTTGGAGTTCAGTGCAATATCAAGGAATGCATTGGAGTAATCTTGCGTGGCTGTAAAGTGCGTGGTCTCGAAAATCATCCTGCTTTGAGCCACCCAACCTTGTCAAAAGGTTAGAAAAACGCCACTGTTTGGGAGGCACATACACTGTTAGTGAGCATTGCGTAAAGTCATATCTTCGCGTGGTCCGCTGCGTGAAAAACTACAACTGGGTTACTTCATGAGGCCCCCAGACTTTGTATAATTGGGCTTTATGCAGCCCCTTGGGCCTTGAGACCCTGGGGCAAGTTACGCCGCACCCCCCACTCCCGGTGGCCCTGCACATGAATGTGCTACATTCTACACTGCAGGAGGGTAATAGCTTCAAAAGTAGGGCCAGATAATTAGAATGAATGGGAGCCCATATATTATAGAAACTCACCATGGGAACTCAATGGGGGACCATTTTGTGAATATGGGCCCCTAGTTACACGCTTTTTATTTTATAAGGAACCTTGCTCAAGGCCTAGTTCTAAAATTTCCTTCTTTTTGGGCCTCTTTGTATCAAATTCTAGTACTAAAAGTTCCTTAATAGGTCCTTAATTTTCACTGCACATATAGTGCCATAAAACCAGTACAAACATAAGGAAAAATCAATATTCTGAATTTTGCTTTTATGTTGGCTAGACCTCAAGATAAAAAGCACAAATAGGGTAGGAAAGAAGTTTCATGAATGTATCAATGTAAGTTGCGGCTGTAAATGAATGGACGCGACTTCCTAACTCTTGATTATTTACAGTTAAAAATTTTTGGAATTGACAAGTTCCGTAGGTTCTTCTCTGTTAGCAGTATAAGTTCCTTAAATATTTTATAAATCGGTTCCTTATAAAATAGAATTCGTGTATTACCTCTTTCATAATTGACCAATGAGATCTCATTTGCAGCTATGATTCCAAGTAGACATATGAAGTGATATTACGCGAAACATTGACTCGAAATCTAAGTGAAATCTCTGCTAATTTATTTATCTTTTTATTTATTTAAAAAATTAGGGAGGGTATCCCTTCAGCAGTAGCTGTCTTTCAGGAGGACCTCCTTTTACATACAAAAATACCATGAACTCTTAAAATACTATGAAATCTGTTGATCACTAGCATAAAGTGGGTAATCTTAGTGATCATTACTAGTACAGGTTCCACTTAAAATAGGCAATCAACAGAAAATTATTTATGTAAATTAGTCTAGAAGATCTAAGCTGAGTATGCTAATACTGTTAACTTTGATTCATATTGTTATTTAAATGAAATCATGATTTATTTATCATTGGGTTTGCTCATTGGTTTCGAAACAGCTTAGCAAAAGTGATGTGAGCAGTTGGCGAATGAAGCTTTGCCCTGACACGTTCATTTGATGTCCAAATAGCCCCCCCCCTGCTTTCAGATTATGAGTGAATGCATTTAGGGGCGTTGCATCCCCAAACCCCTCTAATCTGCACACTTGGATATCAACAGTTGATGTCCTTTGGACCACGTTGGAGTGGTGTAGGGACATTTTAAGTCGATCCTTTCTTAGAGAGAAGATAGTCTCATGGCAAGGTGCGATAAATGATCGAATAACACTAAGTGTGAAATTAAATACATTTGGATATCAGACTACTAGATATTCGATCGAAAGAATTCTTACACTCCATCAATCAAAGTTTCAATTTTTTTCGATATCAGGTTGTCTCCTCTATTGCTGACAGTCACTTCAATTTTAGTCGTACTCTATCTTAAGCGACATGCCATGACCGAATGTTTTTTGACTATATGAACAAGTCAATTCGCGAAAAATTATTCCTGACATGCATGCTGCATGTTTTCCGAAATGAATACAATTTTATCAAGTGAAATAGTTGGAATGCTCGTCTTCACAGAATCACAACCTTGACTCGGCTTTGCCAGTTTCATGCAACGTAGCCTACGTTCACCATCCATAAAAATGAAAAAGAACCACTTTAGGAAAACAAGAACTCGTTTAGTAGTTTATAGCAAAGTAGTACATGACTACTAAGGTACCGCTCATTATTTGCAGATGGGTTAGTACCAAGGAGGAATGATTTCTTGTTGAAAAAATCATCTTACCCAGCCCTCAGGCTGCACTAAAATGGATGGACAAAGCCTTAATTTGTTGGAAAATTTCTTTCACCCAACCAATTTCTCCTCGGTATCACCCCCCTGCAAACAATGAACAGTCCCTAGAGAAGTTATGAAATTTTAGTACTGGTTTCTTGGGAAAAGAAAATCTGAAAGTTTAATAATTAATATTTCGAATGTTTTTTTTATAAAGTGACTCTGGCTCAATGTTTTCGCTGTTTTGTGCTAAATGTCGCATTTTCGTCTCTCTTCAATTGTTCAGCTTCTGCTACTGACAATAAGTTGGAATTTTTCAAGCTCACATGCATTTTTACACTGTCATTTAACGTGAATGCGCAAATATTGGAACACAGAAAACAGCTTTGCTAAGAAAGCCGCGAGAAAGCTTCTACGTCATGAACAGGCTAAGATAGATTCAATACTGGTACATAAAACGTTCTGTAAAATTGTGTGTATTCAGCTTACCCGTTTGAGCTGCAGTTTTTTCGTACGAATGCAGTTTATAAAATTATTAAGGCTCAGAATTGCTGAAATATAAGACTAATTTAAGAACAATACAGACTTTATTAAGACTTAAGAATTTTGGTACATTCGAGTTACAATACTGCGGGTAGATGTACTCTTGCAGTATCTGTACAACATTTATTATTCTGCTCCTCAGTTGTTTTGCTTTATGATGAAGTAAGACATGAAAATAGATCTAAACACGTTACTTTGACTTTCAAGCAAAGTTACACTTTTGATACGTTAGAATAATTTAAAAATTGTTTTAGGCTTAAAACCGAAAAAATTTATGAAAATTGAGCCTCCGCAAAAATTAAATATTCTTATAGATAAGAAAGTGTATCTGCTTTGTGAGCTGTATTGACAACGATTGAAAGAGACAGTCAACAGGAAACAAACAACGTTGCCAAGGTTTAAGCATGTTATAAGGAAATACAATTATATTTTTTGCTTCTCTTAAAAGTAAAAATATTATTAGATGATTATCATTATTTTCAAACTCTAATGATATCACATTTGCATAAGAAATATGACTCATAAACTGAGCATTTTGTTGTGCAACAAAAATTTTGGAACTAGAAACCTTCTGTCCGCTTACGTTATACTTTACGTGGTTACTGTATTACTAGAGAATCCAGAAGGCAAATATTCCTGACCTGGAAAACGGGTGACTCGCTTCTGCTCTTGATCCTTTTAGAGATAGAATTTCACATAACTGTTAATGTCAGATCTTAATGACACATGTCAGAATACTGGGACCTGCTGGACATGTCTTATCCAAGTTGTTATTATTAACATTATATAGAATCAGCAGTAAGAGGTAGTAAAGTCAACTAATTTTACTCTCCTGCTTTTTCCTGATATACAATCTTGTAAAGAAACTCACTGCTAGGCCAACCATAGCCATATGAAGGTGCCATTTCATTTGTAATCGAGCTCGATCTGTAGGCCAATTGATTCCCTGTGAATCAAGAATGAACATCATCAAAGCAATTTTTACTATCATCTAGAAGAAAGCTGAAAAGTCTTTTTACTATCTGACTAAAAATCTTTGCACTTCACTTTTTTTACTGGCCCAAAGGGAGAGCCTATTGGACTAATGTCCCTTTGGTGACAATGCTAGTGATATGAGGTCATACATACAGGATTTTCGCACAATGTTGCCAATGTTTTACCAGCTTCCCTCCTCTATCTATGCCTGTTCACTTTTTGCTTAACAGTCCCCTCTTCCTGTCAGTGCAAAAGTATATTGCTGATACTGAAAAATAAAACATGTACCCTCTGCAATGTAGGATGTCAAATCCTGGCAGCAGTGTCGTCCTAAAACTGTAGTAAGGGGAGCTGTATTGTAGGACATACGTGGACAACACATTTAACCACGCCCATTTTTAAAGTACGCCAATGATTTACTTGTCAAACCAGTGTATTTGAAAGTAATAGAAGGAGAAAAGAAGTATAGGGTTGTAGCATTCTTCTTTTATTGATAGAAACGTACCTTTCGTATCTCTTCCTTTGGCAAATGCGTAGTTATGAACTGATCCAATCTAAAAGATGTTCGATAAAGGGGGTCAGCCCCCCAAAACCTCTCATAATTCTAAGAAGGGGGGCTGAGTCCTTTTGAGCTTCCTACATGGCATCCCTGACTCCAGGCTAGAAACCCCTCCTCCTATCTGTTAGTGTCTCCATTTTCGCTAACCCCTTCCCCACAGAAAGGGCTGGCATTTTTTATGGATGACCCCTTATGATGTGTTTTGTGCAGGTGACATATTGAAATATTGCTTGTAGATTTAGTGCACTAGAACTATCTCTGTTCATCACAAGTTGAATTTTGTAACTTCTATAATTTTACATTACACATTTGCCTTTCTAAAAGAACACGCAAATTTGCTGAGCCTCCAATTTTTTATTTTGAGTCTCGAATTATTCTTATGTTCTTGACCAATTTGTAAATTCACCAGAAATATGAAGGAAAAAATGCATTTAGTTGTTAATGCGCTAGTTCATCACGAATATAGAACAAGAATACAGCAGTACAATAATTATGGTATATAAATTACAAAACTTGATCCAAAAGACGTTCAAATAGGCCAAAAATCTAGTTATTGATGAGCTTTGAGCTTGCATTATTCTTAAATTATTCTTCATTTTCAGTATATTTAAGCCTCACGGTTCTTACAGGGTGTATTCTTTTGAAAAGAAAAATGTTTATCTGCATAGGACCGACTAATGTCTCTAACAACCAACTTCACCTTCTTTCTTGCTATGTAATTTTAGGGAATTGTCATAAAGTATGAAAAACCAAAGAGGTGGATTTCAAGTTTCCTTTAAAGCTTTTGTAGCCCAACACAAGGATAGCTTTCTCGTCCCTAGTATACTTTTCAAATAAATTCCCCTGTGTAGCATCTTTACAATATTAGCCCTATAAATTATTTCTCAGCCCACAATTTTCCCCTTCAAAGTTTGATGACACTGTTGAATCGCTTCCACCCCCTCTCCTTGTATCATAGTACACTGAAAGCTCCTAGGCAACATGAAAGAACAGGTTCTATTGACAATGGATTGTTTTTAAAAGTTTGCAAAGTACTTATTAGGAGATGTGTGATACTTGACAAAGACAGAACTGTAGAGGATCTACATAGCTGATGGAGACACTGTTCTAAGCTACCGTAAATGACCGAATAACCGTCTGGGGCGTTTATTCAAAAATTTCGCCATCGATCCGGGGCGGCTATTCGGTAATTTACGGTATTCTCTTCCAATACACTAAGGAGTTCACTTAGACAAGCTGTATCTACCAATATCCTGCATTGTTCATTTCTGGAGCTTAGAGGATGCTTAGGAGAACTTTTACTTTGGTTCGAGGATTCAATGCTGAATATTGAAGTAAAAATCTGACAGCCGGTAAAATAGCCAATAACCGTATATTTTGCTTTGCAACGTGATTGCATTCGACCATATGCCAACCTAGCACCTATGACAAAGACTACACGATCTGATGCATAATTGCCACTCGCATTTCAGCTGTGCGGAATCTAACTGCTACATATGATTTGACATGTGAAGTTCATACACACCTTTACTATTGGTATATGTTAGGTGTCATTCTTGTGAAGCATGCTCCACGCCGCTGGTAATAGAGCAGCTTGTTAAAACACTCGCCCTATTCTCTACAACACTTTGCCCTCAAATTTTTCAGTCCATAATTCTCATTCTTATTTCGATGATGCTTTAACATCTTATACTAGGAGGGATAGTAATATGCATCTCTGACCCGTAAATTAGTTTGTAAATTTCAGTCTTCTCCTCACCAATGACAATGCATGCTTAGAACAGTTTGCATTAAATGCCAACGTTAGTATTTCTGTTGAGCGACGTTGCGATGCCATTCAAACATTCTAATAGCCATTCAAGGTAATCCTCTTTTTCTCTAAGAATTAGGATAATCAAAAAACAGGGTTTTAGGGATGGAAAAGTAACGCGCAATCAAACAAGAAGTTACCGACCAGGGCTTTTTCCTTATCATAACTTGACAATTTTACTGCTTTAAAGACTTTCAAGTCAGCTTAACTGATAAGCTTTGACCTTGACAGAATCTAAAACACCATTATCTACCTCTCTTGTTCACCTAGCAACAGTGTTATGCACCTTTGCAACAGATATGTATTGCATCAACCTGTGTTGCATTAAGTCAACAGCGAAATCATAGAGACAGAGATGTACCCAAGCACTTTCCATTGGTGGGGGGGGGGGGTTTGATCATTTGACTAACTACTGTTACTAAATAATAAAAAGATCACGGAAAATACTGTGACCATTTCTCTTGCAGCATGACTGACCTTTAACTAACTTTCTTGGAATTTTGAACATTTCAGGGGGTCACCCCCTCCCCATCAGCATATCATTACATAGAGATGTTATGCTCTTGAATAATCTTTTAGTCCTAAAAGAGCTTCTGCTCTTTCCTTTCCATTTTCATTCCCTACGTTACTTTTTCTTTCTTTCTTCCTTTCTTTCCATTTTTTCCAACTTTTCCTTTCAATTTTATTCGCACCTTTCTGTCTTCCTTTCATTTCTTCCTATCTTTCTACCTACTTTTCTGTCTTTTATCTTTTCTGACGCTTTAGTTTACTGTACGATTCAAATGTACAATAATGGAAATTAACCAGGTAGTATTCAATCTTGACCCATTTTTCGTGATTAACAAATTACTCCCCTCAAAAACATGACAACTACAGAGTAGGCTTTGGGCAACTCTTGAAGGATTTCTAAAGCTGGCATTGAAATAGAAACCATGACCCGTAAATTCATGTCAAATTACAGCGTTTGCATTTCCTATTGAAGCTTTCTCAATTCATTAGTCTCAGGCCACATGTATTAGATATCATATCCAAGGTGCGCTTACTTATTCAATATCACACTCTAAGTCGAGTAGTAATAATGCTTGGAGGGGGGAGGGGTGGTGGTAACTGCGCAGATTGGTGTTACGGAGACATGCCATTATCTAGGGGTACCTTTTGCTGACAAGTGCGGAATTATGGGTATCAGTTTCTGAAGCATGTGCGGACTTATGGGTAATATTTCAAGAAACGTGCAGAATTATGGGCATTATTTTGGAAAAGCTTTCGAAAGTTATCAGGAGGGAACTTATGATTAGCAAAATCCTGTTAGAAATGAATTCTTTTTAGACTTGTCTTGACATGTGCTCTTTGGCTTGTGGAACTATGGACATAGTTTTCATCATTTTTGCAGAGCTATGGGTTTCATTATATTAGAAATGTGCAGAATTATGAATCAAGATTTTGAACAAAATGGCACGTCCGCACACAAAACTAGGCTTAGTCAACTCAGCCCGTGTGATGGTGACTTGGTGATTTGCGAATCATAGTCTATAGTAAATGATGATGGGAAATAAACCTATGATGCATACTTAAAGGGAAATTTAATTACATTTGAAATAGGCCTGTAACATCAGTTGCCTACACTCAAGTGCCAAATAAACGGGGGGTCCTAATAAACAAGGGGGTGGGAGAGAATTCCGAAATTTAAGGGGTATTACCACCCGAAAAAACTTTTTCTACATAGAACGAGATATCGACCTAAAATTTGGCTTGTATACAGATTCTGACATGCTGAGGACGATTCTGATGAGATATTTTGGGTGTGGCCTTCAGTTTCCATGGAAACTGTAAAACAATGGGATTTTGGTTCATGTCTAGTGGAACGCCCCATTTTTGAACCACCAAGTCTATGACTCTATTTTTGCCACAAAATGTTTCCTATTATGCAGAACTACGGACTTATCTATTTTTTTTTCGTTCAAAGTAGCATTATTTATGAAAAAATGATAAAATTGTGCAAAATGTCACTTTTCAGTAAGCAACATGAACAGTAAATAGATTATATTAGAGTACATGCTCACTAAAGCTCAAAACTGAATAGATAAGTCCGT
>OLMO02000006.1:4214869-4306672 GCA_900291935.2 Cassiopea xamachana | reverse complement strand
CCTAGGCATTTTCAGCTGACACCTAAACCAATCAGATTCGACATATTTTAAAGGCAGCCAATCAAATTGAGAGAAAGTCAAAATGGCGACACTAGACGGTTACTCCAATTGTCTACTTGGCAATTGCTTTCTATCTGTTGTACAAAAGCATTGCTATATATAGGTCTAAGAGCACTGCATTTGGAAAGAGGGAGAATTTACCTTCTGATCGAGACCAAGCAATCACTTGTGCGAAGCCTACTTCGTAGAATATGGCTACAGCAATAAACTCAACTTTTTCTGATCGCAGCTATTGACTTTATCATTAACATTCCACCTATCCTTAATCAACCCCTAACTGTAGAAAAACTATATGGAATATAGCAAAACCGATGCCAGATCTGAAAAGTAGAAGGATAAATGTGTCATTTCCAGCAATAACCCCAAAATCGTTTTTTTGCTTGTTTTCGGGTGGTAATCCCCCTTAATAAACGAGGGATCAGAACTTGAGAACAGCTTTAAATGATTACACAAGGACGGGAAGAACAAAAACAGGTAATCAAAAACACTAAACTATATAGAACAGTACGCTATTTTGCCATGAAAATTGTACATAAATCATTTCCTTTCTTTTTTAGATATAGTATAACTAACAAAGAAAGGAACTGAAATGAGGGGCTTGTACAAATGTCAATTTCCCTAAAATTAGTAAACGGGGTGTCCTAATAAGGTCCGAGGGTTGGAAAAAATCAAAAAATTAATATGCGGAGGGACGTTTATTTGGCACCTGAGAGTAGGCCATAGAAATGGATATTACAAGCCAATTTCAAAGGTTACTAGCAGCAAGTGAAAAGTAGCCTTCAACCTCAGCATCCATTTCTCTATATATCTAATGCCATTAGATATGTAGAGAAGTGGATGCAGCTTGGGTACTTATCAACAACTCAGAAACGATTTCCCCAAGTTTTACTCAAAATAACAGTGCACGAATCCCTCTTGATTACATATGATAAGAGTTCCATTATAATCAGGTCTACATATAAATTAGACAAGCATAGATTTTTATGATTGAATTGAAAGAATAAATGTAGCAAGCCAATTTGTAGAGCAGTCAGCATGAGCAAGTCGGGAAGAAGTAAGGTAATAGTTAATAAACCTATTCCAAGAAACTGCAAGCGAGAGTATGTAATCGTCAGCGCTTGTACCTGAAAGGAAGCAATGAATAGTAATATTTCGACAAATTAGTCTTGAGCGAAATTAGCTACAGTATATTGATATAATCTGCATATACATATAAATTTTCTCTGGCATAATTATTCTGAGAAACTTTGGAAGGATGTGTAAATATATATATATATATATATATATATATATATATATATATATATATATATATATATATATATATATATATATATATATATGTATTTATATGTTTGTAGATATATATTTTTATATATTATATATTATATATTATATATACTATATATTATATATATTATATATTATATACATATATTTATATTCTGATGTATTCCAAACAAAAGTTATTCACTGTTTAACGTTTCACTAGACTGCCAAACCCCTCCTTTAGGTAGGGGTTGTTGACTGACCGAGCTGGCTTTGTTCAACTAAAAGTAGCATCGTTGGCTGATATGGATTGTATCTCACGTGCAAGCTTTGCAATAGCAAGGGGAAAAGATTGCTCTCTTGATTTTCATAGCAATTGCTCAAGGTGCATAATGGTAGAAGCATAATTTATGTCCACTTGCAAGTCATTATAAGTCAATTATTGCGTATAACTAGCCTTGTAGTCTAGAACCGGAGCATTGCATCCAAGGAATAACTCCAAATGTTCCAGTGGCCTTTGGATTGAGTTTAACTACCATACTGGATTAGAAAATTTCTCCCTGCTCTATCCCATATCAAAAACTTCTTTGACCAAAATCCTTTTATTTGTAATAGATATCCTTAAAACCTTTTGCTTTCATAAAGAATCCCGCAAGTATTTATTAGAGGGACTCATTTATGCAACATGTTAGCTATGTAATTGAATTTGTCTTCCTTCAGTGCTATGAATACAGTGCATAAGAAACCGTAATGAATTTAAATATATCTCCGCATTCATCAAAATCTGCGATAAACAAGCCAGGCGTAGAATCGCATATTTCGAAAGAACGTGGGAGATCGGTTGAGGATTTCATTAGCACAAAATGACATTCCATAGCTTATATATTTATCCGCTTGAAATCGATATTGATTTGTATTTTTTCAAGCAACGATTCTTGATTTTCATCCCATGGAATGCCAATAAAGATGGCAATCTATGGAAAACATCTTACTGTACTCTAACAGGAAATAGTTTTAGTCATAGATGAATCGTTACAGTCTAGCAGCCATGTGGTGAATTTCTAAATTACATACTTTCGCAAGCAATGCCTACAAAGCAAACTGCAATACGTGCTTCCCATTTGCCCCCCTTTTTATGCAAACCCAGCAATTTCTCGCTCAATTTTTGAAGGCCAAAACATGTTCGCAATGTGACTATGTTAGACCTGCCGCCATTTCCCTAAGGAGGTCTGTGATTGGCTTATTCTTGCCGCATGAATAATTCAAATGAAATAATTTGCACGTTTTGGTTGGATGTGATTGTCATGCAAATTAACCTGTCATGGTTCGTGTTATATCATTTTCCCGCCTGTCAGCATCACGCCTAAAAAAGGCGTGTATTTATCCGAGAGAATATTACTCATTCTTGTCTATTTGCGTCGTCGAAGCACGAAGCCGCAGTCAGGTTCTTGGTGTGTATCGAACTCTTGTTGAAGTGAGCGCGCGCGGATTGGATTTATCAATCCAGGCCATCAGCTTGGGGACTTATTGCAGTCAATAACCTATTCGTATCGAATAAAAGAAGAATAACCGCAAAAGAACGTAAGTGTTCTGAAGACAATTCTACGAAGCATTTGCCAATACAAACTCATTCTTCAAATCTATTCTTTGACCAGATTGAAATAGGCAGGTCAATAATCACTTGTGTCAAAAGACATCTTTGACTTGGAACAATTCGTTTGAACACACAGCTATTCAAGTTGAATACTTTAATATCGCGCTATGCAGACAATAGTTGTTTGATCCTCTCTTGTTGTTGAGCGTTTGTAATATAGCAATATATCAACTACAATTGGGTTTTTTTTATTATCAAGAAAGAGGAAGACACCAGACTGTTTTTATAGTTGATGCGTAACTCAAAGTTTTGATTTATAAATCAGATTTATAAAGGATGGGTAAAACGGATCCAGCAACCAGCGAAGCCACTCACGTTAAAAGACCAATGAACGCATTTATGGTCTGGTCTCGTGGCATGAGAAGAAAAATGGCACAAGAAAATCCTCGTATGCACAACTCGGAGATTTCAAAGCGACTCGGTGCGATATGGAAGGGGTTAACAGAGCAAGAGAAGAAGCCATTTATAGACGAATCGAAAAGATTGCAGGCTGTGCATATTCAGGAGCATCCTGATTACAAATACAAGCCTAAAAGACGAAAGCCAAAGCAAATTAAGAAGGATATTCTCTACCCCTCATATGCAAACCCGGTCAATGCTGCTATGATGGGCATGGATGGGAAATTCCCCGGTACAATGGCGCAGTTATCTCAAGGGATGAACTTCCCAATGACCCATCCTGGCATGCAAGGAGCTGATGCTATGTACGCTAAACTAAATCAAGCTGGCAACCCATTTCATCCTTCGATGGCACCCACTTATCCAGTTATCTACCCAAACTTTAACATGGGTAGCATGAATATATCTCAAAATGCCAACAGTTCGCCTTCCCCTAATTCAATATCCAGTCAGAGATATCCAGCAACTACTATGGTTTCTGCTCCGGAGAGTCCAGCACATTCATACCGAAGCGACTACATGAATGGTGCTGCCAAACACTATAGTTACCCTACACAGCCTAGTCCATATTCAAGTCCTCCAGTTCAGCAACAGCAGGCACAGGGACAGCAACCCCAGCAGACGACGACCCAGTTACGATACCCCTCAGCTGAAGACCAGCAAAGATCGGTTATATCTTCCACTGATGCTGTAATCAGCAAGGCAAATCTAGGGACAAGTACAAGCTCTGGTAGTTACACAGCACCTTCAGAAAATATGCAGTCTTCATCTGGTGGTAGGGTATGGCAGCCACAGCAAGATGTATCGAGGCAAGTCGCTTATGTTCCAGTGCTATTGTAAATTCTCTCATTTTCCTATCAGTACGTTGTTATTATTGCCTCTGCAATGCGTTTTGTGCATAAGATCGTTAATAAAAAGGGGACTTTTGTGTAAATGACATTGTTTTTTAGTATATGAGACTAGCGTTCTCAAATGTGGAGGCATGAGGCACTATAAATAGATCACTCGTAGTTGCCGCGCGCTGTCTTCCAGTTTAGGATCGTTGTTAATATCATCTCTCGTGCAGGAGCTATGCATTTTTGGCTATGCTGGTTGTACATTTTGTTAAGTGGGTTGGGAAGGGCACGTGAGATTCAATTGTATGGTGGCCGTTCATTGTACTGCAATCAAAGCCTGGTGAACATAACGATTTTATGTCCTTTGTCTTTGATAAAAATACCCGTGCCATAGTAAGTCATACTGTACACTGTTTTGAAAAACAGGCCATGCAACCACAATGTACAAACGCCGATTAAACAGTCTGACAATTGCACGAATCATAATGGAGTTTTTATCCTGTGTACATAGTCTCTCACAATAGCTTCTAGGTACAATAGAAAGACCCTTTTGCGTATATAGTTAAGTGTTTTGCTTCGCTTTATACTTGACTATGTTTGTTTTATTAGCAATGTCCGGCTTTTGTATTCCCCAAAATATAAAAGACTTTTTCTTCCCTTTGGCTTGAGCTTCTTTCGCTTGCTTAATTTTTAGCTCAGATTAGTTTTTAACATTACGAAATACATATTAAATGTCCAAACCATTTAGACCAAGGAAGGAATACGAAACTACTCAGGTATATAATTAAGTCCGAATATGACATGCTTCGTCTGTTTTTAAGCAGATTTTTAAAGTATTTGTAGAATTAGTTTTAGGCAGGTTACTTCCCTATAAGCCTTGATTTCATGATATATTTATATACATGATTTCCAGGTCTCAGTCACTGCCATAACCTCATGTTTAACTTCGTGTTTAACTGTACAAATACAGTGGTCTGTCAATTCCGTCTAAACGTGATGTTTGATTTCCTCGCGTTAATTGATAACATTATATTTAGACAGAAGCTACATGTACTTCCATTGGCCAGCTACAATAGAATATCCCATTTTAATTGTCATTCTTGGGTACTTTTACCCAAAGTGAGTTGTCAGTCTATGACTTTCTATGGCCATGGTAAAACTGCCTGTCTTTGGAGGTATACCCACATTTCTTTCAAAGCGAAGGGACTACCATGCTATTTCGGATTTCATAATGAGCCGTTAGTTATTAACCCATGAACAAACCACAGGCATATATGGTTCATAAACTCTACTTCCCACAACAAAAATCACCAATACATCGTATTTGAAAAATATTTCCCATTACCAGCGTAGGCTTATGGTATATTACGAAGTGCCTGCATATGTTTCAGGGAATTTTGTAAAGTTACTTTTATTGTAGTACTTAGCAAAAGATGTCTTAAGGCTGTGAAATCTAGGAAACATATTGTGTATTCCTTGCAATCCGAAATGTGATTTAGGCAGCCAGTAGAAAAGTATTCGTATATTGATCGGTACGTCTTTCGGAAAATCTGTATTTATGAATTTACACAAGAGTACACATTTGTACTCCTATTTAATATCATGTTTTTGGTTTTAATCATAGACAGGAGCGGATCTTGCATCTCTGTTCTTAACAAAGTAGTTTATAGAACTGGCTTTATACATCCTTACAAGGGAGACATTTATTTTTTAATGTCGTTCGTTTTTATTTGAACCGTAAAACAGTTCAAAGTTTTTTCAATACTTGTTCATAATAATGTAACCATGGAAACGCAACAGTTAAGATTCCACGTGGTCCGAGCATGACACCGCATTAAAGTCGAGTCTCCCATTTGCGGGTTGAGTCTCCAACTTGCAGGCACCAGTATATTTATTTCAGTTGAGGATACCGGTTTTTCAATTAGCTTTACCTGTTTCCTATCTGAAAGCAATTACGGTATAATGAAGACTGCTGAAGTTAGCCTTTAACTGATTTCCATGAGAAACCTTTGAATCAATTCATTTGTTCCTCTACAATTGTTAGCAAATAAAACAGACTCCTAATATATTTATTTGAGTATAGTTGTATCCAGTTCTTTTTCTGACAAAATCATTCTAGAATTTTATACTAACATCTAACTATCAGCAGCTTTATTTTTCCTCCAAATTTCTAATTTCCTCTAATGTTCAAAGTTAACAAGATCCCATTCCATGACAGGCTTCACTCACCGTGACTGTCAGGAAAACTGGTCAGTTGCTTTACTTTTTGAATTTTATGAGCTATATTTCCGTTATGAAATATGCAAAGCGAGAATGAAATTTACTCACGCTTTGACATGGCAAGATTTTTTATGTGGTGTTCTACTTGGCTGTTGGATTTGTAACTAAAAAGATTTTTCCATATGGATAAAAAGATGAGTTGAATATCAGATAAACAGATAATTTCATTCTCAACCCTTGTCAATTTCTGACTTCTTCACTTGTGGTGTCATTTATTCAATCGATGACGGTAAGGGGTAGAATTTTAACTTGCTGTACAGCTGAATTTGTGTTGCAACGAGTTGAAAATAGGCCCTACATTGCGAAATGTGCTTCTCTTGCGCAAAATTAAGCTCTACCATGGTAACTTTGAAGTAAATAAACAACCATTGCTTCCAGTTTGGTGAAGGATATGGTACCAAACATATAGAGCCATTGAAGGGATTTCAGTGCAGTATTCAGCAACTGCGCGGTATAAGAGCTTTATTGTAATTTTACTTAAGAAATCGCAAATTTCAGGGTTTTTTTAACGTGCAGTTCCAGACAAAGTGTTCAGTTCTAAAATCTTTGTGCAGTTCTAACAAAAAAACTGTGCAAGTCAAAAGTCTGCTATTCAGTGGCCCAAGGTAGAAAAGTAAATAGCAGTAAAAGTGGTAGGTTTAGGTATGAAATGATAGGTGAAACACAACCAGGAATTGAATTATTAGAGGTAGTAGTAATAGCAACTAATATTTAAAGTGAGTAGCCTGCATTCGTCGCGTTGAAGTTCAATTTTTTACAACAGAGTCCAGTAGCATTTATCTAACCCTTTTCGCTAAAATCAGGGACTTCATTCCTATGTGCAGCCAGAATTTAATTCTTCAACACAGCATCGTAAATTTTACTTTAAAGAAACGCTGACAAACGACCAAGTAGTACTATAAACGTGAAATATCCAGATATTAGGGTGAATGATCGACACCGTCGGTAGCGTACAATCCGGATCGAGCAGTAATTGTATTGCCAGTTTTTCATTTCTAACTTAAATTCCAAAGTACCCAGCTTAGACAAACATGTACCTCCAGCAAACATGGCCTTTTTCGATGGGGGGATGACCTTAACTAACCATATATGTACAGTAGACCCCCTCACCCTAAACAAATATGAACATAGGCTGTTTTCCTGAATTACGCACCTTGGAACCCTTTTCAGTGTAATGCAAAATAAATTCTTATTGCAGACTGAAAGAGTTTATTTCTGATGCTTAAAACTTCAGACCCTCAAAGGACAAACAGAAGTATTACAATCAGACCCTCAAAAGACAAACAGAATTATTGCAAATATTCTCAGTTATTCATTTACAGGAAAGAAATTGCAAACATTGACAAAGCCGAAATGCTATTTTAAAATTTTCTGATGCTCCCTTTAAGTCTTGATTGATAACGAATAAAAACCATTGTACCCAAAAAGTAATCTAATTACATTTGAAACAAGAACCCAATTTATCCTGAAAATAATGACTATAGATTCTTTTACACGGTGAGTTACTGTAATAAGTTGAAATGTATAAAAATCTTCAAGTTTTCGTATAGTATTTGTGCAGATTACTGCTCACCTTTACTTGTAAGCTACCCATGCGGAATGCTATATTAAAGTCTCATTTTAAAAGGAAGTTAGAGCCTATAAAAATCTATTTATGGCGCTGCTTATCATCCATGCATAGTTAAGCTTCTACTTTATGATAGTCATGACTCAGCATTGGTCTTTTACGCTCTGAATCTGACCATTATTAAAGAGTAAGACTACCGGATGCATTGGAACTTTGACGGCCTTCAAAGCTCGGGTGAAGCAATTATTTCGTTCAAAATAAAAGAACATGAGTGTAGTCTCCTCCTGAATTTTTTAAATCTTTGCATTTCTACACATGAGAATTAGCTTGAATATCATAGTAATTTTTTGATACTTGCTATAACTATATATCTTTCTTTGCAATCACTGATCTCTCTTAGTCTAGGTAACATATAATTGACCATTTCCATGTACCAAAAGAAAAATAAAATCAGAAGCTCTTAGCGGCTGCTACTACAAATTTAATTTTTTCAGATTTCATGTCATTCAATATTATATTTTATACGCTTTAAAAGGCAGTCTATACATGGTTATTTTAGTGTAACCTATTAATTATTACAACAGTTCTTTAAATTTTATACTGGTTCTGGACGAAAGAATCAGATGAGAGGTTAGATTGTGAGTAGCTTAGTTGAGCAAAGATGTAGTATTTTGTGCGGATGGTGACGTTCGTGATTCAAGGAATGATGTAGTTTGATAATAACAATCGATAATAATAATCATCAATATATTAATAATAATCATCATCAATATAGTAATAATAATCATCATCAATATATTCACCATCACAACTGTTTCAAAGACATTTTATATACTAATAAATAAGTCCATATGGAAATAGCTCCACTCCACATTTTTAGGGAGCACGCTTACAACTGTGTACACAATCTCCCCCTGCTATTGTGTGCAGTGGCGTTGCATGACCTCTTTTTCTGGGGGTGTAGAACAATAAATTGCCGACCGAAGCTAATAAAGCCTTGGCATTGTTGTTAGCAAGGGCATTTTCAACACTATTTTGACTATGTCTTGGCAAAAAACATGCATTCATGTACCAACGAAAGTCATTTATTTAATCTATTATTACCAATTTGATAACTGTTCATGACACCACTTTCAAATCTTTCATCAGACTTTCTTAACAAACATTAAATGAGCGCTGGTTTTGCGCAGTCATATAAAAGGAAACGTAAACCTAAAATTATCATACCTCTTAGTAAATAATAGAAGATAACGTGCTGGAGAGCATAACGTATATGACATTTTATGTGCAGATAGTTAAAATCTTAAACGCATATGAACATATTAACTCTCAAAATCTATTATTGAATTTTCTTAACTTTTAGAGCAGCTGAGCACCATTTTCTTACAAATCTCACTCTTATACTGAAAACATGCACGCCCTAATGAAAAGCTTTGAGATTTACAAGATTTTCAGGAGTATAGCAACAGAACATTAATGGACAAGATCTGCACAACATGCTTGTATGTCTTGAAAGTTGAACTGCTCTCTTCAGATCATCTGTAGAAGTTTTAGTACTCCTAGGAAAACAGGCATCACCACCATCTAAATTACAACAATTTTGCAGCATGTTTTAGATCGCCATCGTCATTAACTAGATCAATTCCATCATCTAGATCAGTGGTTCCCAAACTAGGTCCGTTGTCCACCAAAGGACCACAAAAGATTTTGGGGGGCATGAAAGGATTATTATCTGATGCATTGTTGTTTGACTCATTTTTTTCTTGGTTTATGCCATTAGTAATATTTGTTCTTCATGAATGTTTATTTATCATAAACTTCTTTGTTCCTTCAGGAGACCCTAATCCTGATTCACAAAAAGCATGTTGGAGGGGACCAATATGTAAAGTGATTTAAAAAGTTTGGGAACTACTGGCCAGATCATCATAATTATAATCAACATCATCATCATCATCAAAATCTAGATCAGGGGTCACCAATCTTTTTGAGCTTCGGGGCCCCCAATCACTTTGCTTTATCCTTTGCCGGAGCCAGATGCTGGCCAGATAGAACCCGATTTTTGATAGTGTTAAATCAACTTAGGGGCTGCTGTGGCAAACGTGATATTGGTAGATATAAGCAACTGCAAAATGTAAAAAAAATATCAGCACCTTGTAGAAAACATGAGCTTGTCCCCCCTCCACTTCTCGCCAAGATCGATATTTTAATTCGTCATTCGTCCAAATTCAATGAGAAAATGTTAGCGTAGGGGCGAGGAACTTCCAGCAAGATTTTGATCAAGACAAGTATGGCAGCCAAATTGTGTCATAAGTGTAGGGCGTGGCACCAAAAATTCCCCCAATCTGCAATTGCTGGCGCCGCTGATCCAAATCAACACTAGCATCAACATCATCTAGATCTTTTTCATCATCATCATAATCATCCTAATCATCATCTTCATTTTCTTCTCTTTCCCTACTTCTTTTACGCTGATATGACAACTTAACTACTTGCCTGCTAGGGTTCCTAGGCAGAGGTAGATTATAGAACATTTTCAATTTTTCTTTTATTGCCTCATTGTGATAAGCATTATCACCATCATCATCATCTTCATCATTATTATCATCACCAATCATCATCATCTTCATCATCATTATCACCATCGATTATCATCAATCATCATCATCTTCACCATTATCATCATTATCATTATCAATCAGCATTATCATCAACTTTATCATCTTGCCTTGTTTTTTCTTTCCCATTTCTCCCCCGAAGAGGGCCTAGGACTGACCCTGGGGTCAGTTTTCGTCTGTCATTTGTTTAAAAGTGGCGATAAAGTCGGCTACACTCAATCCATTCTTTTACCCTAGCAGTGACTAGGCGGAGCTGTACCGCGAGCCGTTGAGTCTGCTTTTCTCTGAAAAGGCCTAGTTGGACAGTTTGCCACAGGCTATCAATATCTGTCCTAATTCTGAACCTCTGCGACATAAATCACTATCGACTTAAAGACAGTTATCTTTCCATGCCCACTTACCATCACGTGGAGGCCTCCAACCATGGGCAAGCTCATCATTATCGTCATCATCACCATCATCATTATCATCATCATCATCATCATCATCATCATTATTATCATCATCATTATCGTTATCATCATCATCATCATCATCATTATTATCATCATCATTATCGTTATCATCATCATCATCATCATCATCATCATCATCATCATCACCATCATCATTATCATCATCATCATCATCATCATCATCATCATCATCATCATCATCATCATCATCATCATCATCATCATCATCATCATCAGTGCGATTGTCACAATTATCATTATATCTAAGATGCGTATTTAGTGCCCCTTTGAACTGAAGTATTTCTGACAGTGGAATTTCCCATGCTGCAGTTTGGCATGTCAGAATGGATTTGCACAGCTTATTCTACAGCAAAATTCGGCCCTTCTTTGACTATGAAAGTCATTAACTATCTAGTCTTACAAATAATACTGCAAGTACTATCTTATTTCAAGACTGGAGGACTAAACAGACTTTCCAGCTAATTTAGCCAAACCAAATAGGGTTTTGATATTAGCAAGGTTGATGCGGCCCTTTATACTTGATGTTGGCATCACATCGATCTTGTTCTTTTGATAAAATAAACAACTTAGCGTCGATTGCTTACTTACTTTTATCTCTAGTTGATTAAGGAATGCCCAGCGTTCAATTTTCGTGTTAGCAAATATCATTTGCTCTACTCAAATGCAATTCTGAGGGAGTTCATGAACTTCTAGGAAAAGTAGCATTACTTTTCGTGCTAGCATGCCTTGTTCTGCACCAACCGTGTGCTTCATCATTTCAGAAAAGTTTCTTCTACAGCAAGTGTGTGGCTGAAAAATATTGCAGTTTTCTATGTCTTGTATTTTATAACATATGTGAAATACTTTAAACCCACACAAATGCCTCGAACCATCAAGAATTCTTTCTCGATATATTCTAGGATAGGCAGAGCATATTGTAGAGATTCAGTGTAATTCTGCTTAGGACTCACTTCACGATGGATAAATACGAGTACCATTTTTGCAGTTAGGAGCTCTGCTAATGCTAATGTTTGCTTTCTATTGCAAATATGTACTGTACATAGCGGCTTGGCTTAGTGTGCTCATTGAATGAATGGTCAATCCCTATTTTCAACATCGTGCCTAGAATTGTATACATGTCTTCTCTCTGAAAATCAATTGTGACGTTGTATCATTTACAGATGAATAAGTATTACAGCGTCTGGAGCGCTGACTGAGATCAGTGAGAGCGATCTTCTAACGAACGAAAGGCTTTCGGTTTGGGTCCGTCTCAAGGGATGCCTTTATGTGAGCTCACTCTCCACCCAGTGGTATTGGGGGGGGGCAGTTGGGAACAATGCAGAGATAAAAGATGTGAGGAAAGAGACGGGTCAAAACAGCTAGATTACTTTGTATTTTAATTTGGATTTTTAATCAGATTATGTATTTATTTATTTTAGTTGTGTAGTAACTTTTAATCTATAACTTTTTAGCGGAGGGCCTCTTGAAAGTCAGGTAGAACTGAAAAGCAACCCTCCTTAACAATTTAAACAATTTAAATGAAAAGTAGATGAAATGACACCGGTCACTCTATCCCACATCGCCGATGGTCCAGCTTAATTGTCCTCTTTTCTAGGCACATCGGACATACGAACCTTGCACTGGACCAGATTTATCAATTACATAGCTGAACTTCGCTCACGTGGTTCTTTGTTGCATTGAAAAATCTGTCGTGCGACATGAAGCATGGTTCTGTAAGTGGGCATATTTTCGAAACTAGCTGTTCTTTTATTTTATTTTATTTTACAACTTGTACAGGCTAGATAGATTCACATCAAATATGTTCTACAGCCTGATCCATTTAAATGCAGCACCAAAGCAATCACCAAAAGAAATATACATACCTAATTAGCAATATTTTGCATCATCAGATCTATGATACAGAGAAGAAGATGTGAAATATAAGCTGATTGATAACTGCTCTACTAGCGTGGACTAAGTCAGTATTTGGGTCTTATAACCATAGATGTAAGAACCTAGAGAGGGGGGGTACAGGGACGCTTGCCCACTCACTTTTCGAAAATGTTTATGTTAAGTACCCCTTTTTCAGAATTGCCCTTTTTATAGTGTGCCCCCTGAAGGTGTGTGCCCCCGTTTGTTGAATACGAAATCAAAGTTGACTGATAGTTTCAAAAAACAACTGAAAGCATATTTGAAGGGCTAGACTCAGAAATTAAAACACGAATACCTGGAAGATCAGCACTCGTTTATAGGGTTAAGTTTTTACTCGACTTGATATTTAGTGTTTCTATTAGCTGAAGGTGTACCACGTGTAAAAACAATATTATTATTATCATTATTATTGAATACATCCTATGTACCTTCTTACAACGTATGAACAGCTTTTTCTGGCCCATAGATAAAATTCAATAACTTTGCTATAGAAGGCTACCTAGGATTGAATCTTCAAAAGTATTTTTGCGATTTCTGCGAAGCATAATGGAGAATAAGCACGTAAATCCTTTCTCTACTTCCTTATTGCCAAAATCGCGTTTATTGCCCTGCCGAAGGAGCACCTACTATGGAAAGCCTATGGATGGAGAAGGCTTACATTAGCCTAACTTTTTCCTTTCTTTTGCGTGTTTACAATTTGCATAAAAATATCATTGAGAAATTTTTTAACCTCGAGACAAGGACAAAGCATTCAGTAGGAGCTCCTGTTCTGTAGTGTAGTGCTGTATCTATTGAGATAGTTGCAATTCTGGGTAAGAGACAGCCTCACTTTGCATACGTTATTCAAGTTGGATGAAATTAGGAGTGGAAACTAAGGGTTGATTCATGCGTGGAGCCCATCTTGCAGAGACAAGTGGCTTGTGATTGGAACAGCACGAATTCTATCCAATGGTGGACACTTTTACATTTTGAGGGGCCTCATGATTGCCAAGGAGTATTCCACTACTAATGAACCTTCGTCATATAGTCTGAAATTATTAGGAGGCGACCGCCTCCCCCTTTGCCCCCATAATGTCCGCCACTGACTCTATCCTGTTGTCCCATTATGGGCGAGGAGCTTTAGGCTAGTAATACGTCTCGGTCTGAATCGTGTGGAAATCTGGTTTATACGGCAGTTCCGTGACGAACCATCTAAAAATCTCTTGGTACAACACGGCAATACTCGATGTAAGAATCAGCCCTAGCATGCAGGCAATGCAGTTGAATAACAATAAGTGGAATTCATTGTGATATTAGTGGTCTGCCAGTTGAGACCTAATCTAATATGACGCTACCTCAGATAATGCAATCAGCAATGCAGATAAATATTACGATAATCGTGCATGAATGCGATAACAAATGACTCATATTCAGTTGAAGTCTGTTTTCAATATGATGAATTACTACAAGAAACAACAAATGGGTAGAAAATAGTTGAAGTGTGAAGCTAGGCAGAGAGGGATTGCGCACCACATCTTGTGACAAATGCTACCACCAATCTCATCGATATCACACACAATCTTGCAGATAAATTGCTTGTCAGCAAAATCAAGAGCATTGCCATGGCATGAATGAATACACCAGGGGATTTAGATTTGGTTGACTAGCAATAGTCTAGAATTAACCGAATCTCCTAGCCCTACACACCCATCTATTAGACATGCTCCATATAAAGATTATCAGGTTATGAAACTAAGACCCAAAGATAGCATGTTTATGAAATTCAACAATAGCCAATAGCATGCCTTTGATTGTCAGCATTTCATGTGAAAAGAAGCATTCCTCCAATTTGATAAGCGCTTTCCCGAATCAGCTTTCATAGCATTGTTATACTTGGCTTCGTTTGGAAGAAACTTTCCAGAAACATATGATAATGCTAAAAGATCACCTTCTGGTAGCTGAAGCTGACAGTTGTTAGCACTACGACCATCCATATCAAAGTCGTTGTTCTGCAAAAGGGACAAATAAACCCTCCATTGCTGCTCCCCGTACATTCTACAGTCATAGAGAACACTATGTCTTATAAAATGAATAAATATAAATCCGGGGAGGCAGTGGAAGGGTGCTATTTCTTTTACATCCATCCAATGCCCGCCCCCTTTTTCAATTGGACTACATGTTACTTCTTTCGTCGCCTTATTTTTTTCTTGTAGCTGATTGAATTGGATTACTCAAAGTTATAAGTTATAATGAAAATTGGCAGAAGACAAAGGTTGTTGTGCTTTTGCGAAAAATACAGGAAAGCCCTGTCCAATATCTATACTGAAATTGTTACATCAACAATTTTGACAGCCTTACAATCCATGGTATACTAGCGAGGTTTTCGCGTCATGAACAAAGGACAGCGGTACAGCACATGCAAAAGTCGCTAGGCATTAACTTGTTTGTAGACAATTTCAACATTGTAGATGTAGCCTTAGCGCCGGCCGCATTTCACTGAGTTAGGAGTTTGCCTTCTCGAGAAAAGTGGCGCATCTCGAGCTAGCGTAAATTGCAGTTTTTCTCCAATTTAATTAAGCCGCCAGCTCGAACTGACCGGCTTAATTTCTGACACACGGCCAACATCAGAGCCTCGCTTCTGTCAATATTATCCAATGCATATGCGCGCTATCCTTCCCAATTTAGTTTAAGTTTGACTTTCAAATAGCGGCAAGGAAATCACAAAGGAATTGAAAATATAACAAAGGCATACACGGGGATTTGTTTGATCTGCTAGGAAAAAGATTTCCTTTTCTCTCTTATTGTGCCATGCTTTTGGGGGATTCAAAGGGAGTGTTGTTCTTGCGCGATTTGTAACCGCCTTGCCTATTGTTGCTGAAATGAATTGAGCTGTTCAACTATTGAAATTCTTTAGAATTTTCACAGGGCGTAATTGAATAGGCAATTCTTTGCTCACTTATGCTTTTAAGCTCATAAGCCAAAATATTGTTTATTGGATGTGATCGCCTTGTTTGTGGCATCCAATCTCTCCGTCTATAATTGGTATTGAATAGAGGGGATTTTTCCGCTTTTAGGGACCCCCACGACTTCAAAAGAAAACGTCGCATACTCAGTTGCCGATCTTACCCGAATGGCAATGAATTTTAAGTCCTATGTGACGATCATTACCAAATTTCTTCGTCACAGGTAAAGTAGACCTCGGATTTGATTTCAAAAATAGCATCGACTCAGTTATGAGCATAAGCAGGCCATTCTTCTTGTTTGTGAATACTACTGAGCTCTCATGATGTGAAGCACAAAGACAAACCGGGTCATTGTGTCTTGCTCAATGCAAAACATATGACTTTTTAGAACTCATTTGAATTTTACACCATCTGGAATTGAATTAATTTATGAATGTCTTTAACTTTGTTGACAAGGATACAACTATGAGATAATGAAAGTCTGTACTGTTTTGTAAATGACGTCATAAATCCGTTCTGTCAATTACTCCATCACAATTAACTTACTACACAGATTTATACAAATATTATGAAAGATTTTAGCGCTACAAAAGATTTCTAACTGAAAAGGACATGTTTTTCTTCATGTGCTGGTAGGGTAACCTCGTTTTGTTAATAAGATGGCGTCTGCGGAGCCGTGACTTGTAGCTACAAAACGCTAAAAACTAATGTTAACTTCTTTGTTCCTGTGTAGAAGCTCTTACAAAAACTTTGCATGTAAGTTGTGTGTGCGTGTGGCATGTTTTTGCGTGAGTTTGTATGCATGCGTGTATTTCTGTGTACATGCCAATGCGTTGTAGTGTATTGTGGTGTTTTGTAGTGTGTTGTGGTGTGTTGCAGTATGTTGTTGCATGTTTTAGGGTGTTTTAGTGTGTTCTAGTGTGTTGTAGTACGTTGTGGTGCGTTGTAGTGGATTTTGGCGTGCTTTAGTGTATTGTGGCGTGTTGTAGGATATTGTGGTGTGCTTCAGTGTATTTTTGTGTGTTGTAGTATGTTGTAGTGTGCTGAGGCCTGTTATAATGTGATGTAGTGTTTTATATTGTTGTGGTGTGTTGTGGCGTATTATGGTGTGATGTGTCCTAATGGTTCAAAATTTCCTTGATTTTTCTGAGAAAGCTCTCATACAAAAAGAGATATATAGAATGCTTAGTTGGACAGTTGTGAGCGTCTACATAAGAAAATCCACAATCTAGCGTTGTATCAGAATATATGGGGGACGTTATAGAAGCAGAAACTTCGCTTTCATGCTTTGAAATCGAGAGCTTTACGGGCAAGGAATCAAATCTAAGAAGCGCATTTCTGACTCTCTTAGTTGTATCCATAGAGATAGCAACAAAGTCCAAACACTCGCATATCTTTTCTTTATCCATGGGAAAACATTTCATCTTTTGCCTGTTCTTGTGTACGATACATCACATGGAAATATGTTGAATGGAGCTACACTTTTTATCCAAAAACTGGGGATGCTCTCACACTCAAATTTGTTGTGAAAGGAAAAGTTTAAAATTTTTGAAACATACACATAGAGAGAGAATGTTTTGAGCAGTAAGAGTAGGAAATTTGAAAGTAAAATTGCCAATATTCTCCTTGATCTTCATTCTGCAAAACACTTCTGCTATTTTGTGAGATGTTTTTTGATTCTTTCAATAATAACTGTCAAATACAAGAAAGATTGAAGGAAAACCTGAAGACTTTATGAGACATTCATTGATAAAGAGTACTAGAGGTGTAAGAAGACTTCAAATTTAGGGGGGCTGTAACATATCTGCCCCGAATGAGCAAAGGGATCTGGAGAGGAGTTCAAAAAGTTGTTCAAATTACCTTTATTTGCTTCAGGAAAATTGCCCGAGTCTTGTGGATTTCTTTCCAATTAAAGGGGCTACTGCATTCCCTGCCACCCTCTCTCCTACGCTTATGAACAGCACAATAAGAACCCAATTAGAGAGCAACATTGATATAGAATCAACCATTAGGAAGCAATCGTATTCAAATTCATAGCATATTTACTAGTTAATTAACACCAACCGATAATTGCCAACTACTAATTATGTACTATATATGCAATAACAAAAAAGATAAGAAGTCATAAGTTAAGTGCAGATGCAGCACGAGCTATCGTTGTTATCCTAGTAGAGTTTTCCTTTTCTTAATCACGGGCAGTTGAGTTACTGCACCCTAAACAGCAATAGCACTGGATTGCAGTTTCAGAGCTAATTTCACCAGTACCTTGTGTTTAGAAAACCCTTACTACTCAAACAAGAACTGTTTGGCAAGGGACTTTATCGCTAATTTTAATTTATATCAATACTATGAGAAAATTTGCTTAAAATGTCAAGAAAACACATTGCTGCAGGAAAATTCTGCTGCTGCAGGGATGATTCTACCAGGGGCTTTTGGGAGCTGCAGCCCCCTAAAAATTTATTGAGTCCCCCGCCAGCACCTAAACATCTATGTCCTTTCATAACCTCCAGGACCCTGGTTTAGTTTTCTAACCAATACGATAGACGTCCTTTAAAAATCTTTGGCTTCGCTCACTGTCGGTACTTTGGTGGCAGTACCTCCTCCCAGCATTTCTTATCTGGTGCCACCACTTTGCTGCTGTAGTCTTCAGAAGAAGGTAAATGATTGTGTCTTGGAGTCTTCAGGATAAGAAGCATTGGTGGAGCTTCTCTATGGTCCTGGGTTGGCTTCCTGTAGAAAGCTACACATGAAAAATTTACTACCTGAGTACGGTTCCTTGTCTTCTAGCATGAGAAGAGCCAGATCTGTTCTTACAGTGAGGTACGGTAGCTTCACACCCCTTGAAAACGTTCTGTCGGCAAATCGTCAAATTTATCATTTCAGTCAGCAAGTTTTTCCTTATTTGTACTCTAACAACCAATGAAGAAGACTTTGGTGGTATAGCATAGTGGAAGGATAGGAGCCACGTGCATTTGGTGATAGACACTGAATTTTAGGTCCTGCACCGCGAGGAAGAATATTTTTAGAGCCACCCTGAGTCTTAATGAAATTTTACTTACACAGTAAATGCTATGGTCTTTACTTCAAAAAGCTCAAATTTTTCTTTTGTTTCTATGTTTCGTGTAATTACCGATCAAAACTTGTTGCTTCACTTCTTTACTTCCTTCTAGTTATTCATCATTTTTTCCATTGCTTGAAAAACACGTCCCGTTCCATATTTTTGCAATCTTACTTAGCTTTTTCAGTTCCTTCAATAATTCCATGCAGTAGCGTAACGAAGACACTCAGACCCTAAGGATTTCAGCAAAAGTGGAGTCCATTTTTATTTTCACATCAAGTTCTTCAAGATACATGTCTCTCGAAAACCTTTGAAGGCCCCCTTTTGGGGTCTTTTAAGTTTGGGGGCCCTTAGAAGTTGTCCTAGCTCCAACCTACTTTGCTCACACCATTGTTCCCATGTCATTTTGACGCATGTAGGGATGGAAAACTGAGAATAGGGCATTGTACTATTGCAGCTACAGCATTTAATTTCCTAGGCATGAAAGGCTCCCTTATTAAAAAGAAGTGAAAACACGTCCTCATTTTTTTCTGTCGGATATTATTGGATTGGCATTCTACAGAAGTTGACCTCTTCCATGCCTAGTCTTAACAATGGTATTAAGATCCTAACATATCTTTATCATCTTTCTCAATATATCAATGAGCAGCTTTTAAAGTCGTGAAGAAATCTTTTCTTGAATATCTCGTCATCTATGCATGCGTTTTTGCAATACATGGTGTATGGAGCAGACTATCTCTTAAACTGAAAGTAATTAACAATCCCCTTGCTATTACAATTGTGACCTGAGGCCTATCCAAACCCTATTTTTGACGTACTTAAACTTTAAGCTAATTCAGACCCATATACTTAGTTGGCAATTCACATACCCTCTTTGTTCACACGCATTGATTTTCTTTACAGTGCATAACTTTCTTAATTACTATCTGATAAGTACTGCAAATTAGGCGCCATTATTTCTTAAAAATCGATCAGCCCAATATATAACTCGATGCTGGGTTTCCAATCAAAGTTAAACTCGCTAAGTAATCTATAGAACGAATATCCGCCCTAAACACAACCATCCTTGTCTAAGCAGATGTCATAGCCATGATGTTTGTGATGAAAAACAGCAGTGACAAGACAGTACATCCAAGATGTGCATCGTGAAGTCTCCACTGGCCCAACTCCAAGGATAGCATGTGCTACCACTTTAATTGATAGACGACGACTCACGTTAAAATTAAATTAGTGTTGCAGCAGCTTTGGTTTAAATTCATATGAATTCTTATGCTGTAGAAATACTTCTATTAGGCAAAGATTTATTGCAGTTGTTCATTGCTGACCAAGCAAACCTTTTGTTAATTGTTATATATCGTTATGATTTTCACGAATTTTAGCATAACTGGATCACTCCAAATTTTACCAGATTTTAAGTCGATGGCATTCTAGCTTAGGTTAACCGTGTTTTTGTCACGTTTTTATTCAGCTTTGATATATGGTGCTGTGGTGCTGTTTATTTCTTTCAAACTGCATTATTTATGTATTTTTTAAAATATCGCAGATTGCCAATTATACACTACCTCAGTATAGTGATCTGTGTGATTTTGCAGTTTAAATATTGTTATTATGAGAATCTAAAAATGCATATACAATGAGCCATGCTATTGCATCTTAATATGGTGCTCAAGAATATTAAGTGTACACGAGAAGATGCCTCCCCAGTAGATTGCATAGTCAAAACAGTTCAATCTTGATCAACGAATACAATACCGTAGACGGATGAGCTTGTTTGGAAGGGAAATGGGTAAAATTGAGTGGAATGGTGTCAAATTGGCGACGTAGAGCCAGGGGTGATTTCTAAAAATTTTAACGAAGGGGGCTCTAGGTGCAATGTCAGAAAGTGGGTGTGGCCCATTTGCAGCCACACTCATATTTTTGAAGATGGAGATGATATAATATAGCCAACATCTACAAAGATCTCAATAGCCATAAAGTAGTGAGGAAATTCATCATAGCAATACCATACAAAACATTGGAAGCAACGCCCATGCGCTTTGATAAGTAAGACTGATACAGAAATTTGGGGGACTGAGCCCCCCAAAATGAACAAGAATTTTAACAGGGGGGCTCCGCCCCCTGAGCCCCCTAGAAATCACTCCTGCGTAGAGCAATGCTATATGCAACATAAGTAAATTATGTGGGGTTACGCCCTCTTTTCCCCTACGTCTAAGGGCCTGAAACATACCCTATAAACTGAACCTGCTTTACCACAACATAACGCCGTCGTCGTGTTTTAAAATTCGACTTATTAACTACTTTTGCTTGCACTAATAGTTTGATTACAACGAGGAATTTGATTACAACAAGAAGGAGAATTGAAGAAAACTGAACATTTTTCACTATCCAATGCGTGCATTCCATTCGACCTACTTTATTCAATTAATCGATGGCAGCCAAAATAAACATAAAAGAGTTCTTGCAATGAAAAATGTAAAATGCTTTGACTTGACTTTATCACGCCGTTGTGGACAGCTTGCAATGCAGGGAGCATCAATACATTGAAATCTCCATTCTCTGTTCACCCTAGGCAATCAATACATAAGAAATTTTCTCAACACCAGCATTACTTTTAGACCAAATGTACACTAAAAAGCTGCCAAAACTGTTTGGTCCGTGTTAAATTTGACATATTTTGGTCAGAATTTACATACGTGGTTACTAAGATACTAATGCCTCGTTCAATCAGCGCAAAGACTGGAACGTGGATTTTAGTCAAACAGTTTAGTTTGACAGAAGCATGCAAGCTCAGCTGTATAAACTCGGCGAGCCTTTCGAAATCAAATTTCAATTTTAATTACGTTACCAGCAAAATACTGCTATCAAACAATATTCCTGCGTACGAGTTAATTTGAATCTATTCACATTTGAACAATAAGGCTGTCAAGCTTGTATACCACTGTTAAGACATTACTTTAGTATCAACTGACATCATTTTTGTATAGCATAAATCGTATTTTTTAGGATATATTGGAGCTAGGAGCTTGGGCGTAGGAGGACGTCTAATTTAGGGGGACTGTAAATTTTCTGCCCGAAATAGCAAATAGAGCTGGAGAGCAGGCAGAAAAGTTTCCCGAATTTCCTATTGTTCTTTCAGAAAATTTGCCCGAGTGAAACGGATTTCAGCCCAACTTGGGGGGCTGCAACCCCCTGCCCCCATTCTCCTACGTTTATGGCTAGGAAATTTAAGCACGTTATGTTGGCTATGGAAACAGGCCCTCCGCGTACAGTGCTATAAAGGAGCAAGAATATCTGAACATGCTGCAAATCTTCTATCTAGCTACACTGGGAACTGTCTTTACAATTTATCAAGGAGATTCCACCATGCTTGTTTTGTTATAAACTAGTGATCCAAATGGTTGAGTTCCGCTTGTTGGTGGTCCAAGATGCGAAAATTTTACTTATTTTTAAGTGCACTAATCCCAACTTCATTACACTCTTTTTTTTTTTAAAATTGCTAAAATTTAAGAATAATTTAAGAATACTGCCAGGCTCAACCTTCATCAAAACTAAAATATTTTGATAGTCGAATCAAATTTAATTAAGAGTTTCCTCCCAACACAAAACATTTGTCACTTTGACGCTAGATATATCTATATGTTTTAAAATTCGTTGAAATTTATGGTGAATCAACACATCAAAAATGATTTAATATGTTTCTTTGATCTTAAGGCGAATTTACACCTTGTGTTGAGCAAGAACAATTTAAGAATAATTTAAGAATAATCTGAGGCTCAAAACAGAAAATTTTTAAGAATATTGAGGCTCAGAAAAAAATTAGGTATTCTTATAAAATGAACAGAGTGTAAGTGCCAGAAGTTTCGGGTGGCAATGTTTTGGACTATAAAAATTTTCAGATGTAGATTTTTTTTGCATTCTAGGAACTCCTATATGAATATCAAGGCATTTCTTCTTGACAAAATACTCGAACTATAAGTGTTTCCCCAAAAATTAAGCAGGTAGAAAATTTTACCACCATTTGTCAGATAGGGATATATATTTACAATAGAATCCCTTTCATAGTGGTCCAGTTCCTCTATTCTTCGAAAAGTCTTTTTAAGTTCTGCATTTAGTCATTACAAAACATTTACAAAAGCATTGGATATCACTTTATTAACGGTTTTCCGAATATGATATCCGTTCAGTGACAACCAAGGGACAACATTACAAGGCTTTCAACGATCATCGACGATTCATCTTGTTTAAAGACCTCAAAAAGCTGCCTTTAAAATTGGATAAGGAAATCTTTTCTAATAGCGAGCTTGTTTTCAATTGCTCACAACAATGATATCATTAAATCTTAGCTTTGTGCAAGACAGGTTTTCAATACGATTCTAACGGGGTTGAAACCCGACATTCCATCGGGCTTAAAAAAGACCTCACATAAATGTCGTAAACAAGAAGCTACAGTGTCGGCTTTCAAGTACGCATTGTTTTCAACAAATTTCGTGCAATTTAAATTACATAGCAATGATATAAAAAAGCAGTCGGGAATCTATGGCTCGTGAGCCAGATATGGGTCTTTTAAGGCTGCATCTGGCTCTCTTGCTTGCAGAATATCCTTAGCAGACATTTCTTCAAAGTATCACAAAGCAGAGAATACTTCCAGAAAAGCCTTCCAAAGGTACCGCTGGTTTTGTATTAAGGTGTCATATAGCTCGATAGAGCATTGACTGGTGTCGGAGTAAGAGATTTCATAGTCCCATGCGACACCAAAGTCCAACTGTATGGCTCTCATGAAAATAAATTTTGAAATACGAGGCTCTCATGGCTCAATCAGCCCAAAACGTTCCTGTCCCCTGGTCTAAAAGATGCCTCAAGGATAAAGAAATGCAGTCAAGTATCCCAGGCCTTTAGGAGGAAGAAATATTAAGAGAAGGCTGGGAGATATTTTTAGTTGTACTTTGCGCTATTCCATATCCACACTTAATTGATCGCATAAAATCTGTCGTTAGGATTGCAAATTACAAGGAAACACCAGAAATCATGGGAAATTGATATATCCCACAACTAAATCTCTTCAGTTAAATCAATGTATGCAAGAAGAATACGCTTTCGACTCAGAGATCGTTTTTTTAGACTAGTAACAAATAGGGGAGGTTTTCTTAAATATTGATGAGGAGCTGGTGGCTCCATACGTAACAACACTAAAGCAGCACAACAAATGAGATTGAAGAGATGATTAACTCTAAGAAAAACTCGTCATCTTTCAGCGAAGAGCTAAACATAGATGCAAATGTTGAGAGAAACTTGAAATTGGAAGCAAAATAAGTTTCAACTGTTAAGGTTGTCAGATGATGATAAATGCGCATTTTCTTCATAAACTCTTCTAATTGACTTATTTTAAAGAATCTGGACATTTCATTACAATTCTAGTGACACAAAGGTCGTCAATCCCTGCTCAAGGTGTCACGTGCAGGCTCTTGATAAAGATCGAATTTCTCAAGGCAGGTCAAACGTAACAATTTGCTGAGTTTGCAAAAATCGATGCAGAGCTAATAGAGTACTGAAATGATGACGTCATAAAAATGTATTGTTGAAATTGTTATATTTTGACCATGTGGAGTGAAAGAGCACCGTAAAATAGGAATGTGTTGAAAGTTTTAGCTGAATGGTGTCAAAACTGGATGTAATATGGCCATTTGATGATTAAAGTCTTGCCATACAAAACCACTGTATTTGGGCCTGGATAATAACTTTTAGAACCAGGCGGCTCAAAATGGTTTGATATGAACTAGGTCAGCATTCAATTCCCTATATCTTGGTCATTAATTGTTAGATCAAGCTGAAATTTGTCAATTAAGGCTATTTTAAAGTGCTCTTTCGGAAACGAGAGCCAAAACCAAAATATTCTAAAAATAGAATTTTCGTGACTTCATACTTTGTACTCTATTGTTCATCATTAGTTGCATCAAGGTTAACATGCATTTTTGACTACCACACCATTTTTCATCATTCAACTGAATATATAATACACCTCACTGGCATGACACTATAATGACATCAATAGCCAGAGTGCCGAAGCACTTTCTGTTGGGGGGGGGGGGCGTATTCACCATTGGATCAACTGCTGTTGCTGACAAAATAAGAAAAAGGCCAAGGAAGAACTGTAGCCAACTCTCTTGCAGTATGGCCGACCTTTTGAACAACTTTCTTGCAATCTCAAAAATATCAGGGAGTGTAACGCCCCACTGCTGCCCCTAGAACACATGACTGTTTATAGTTACCCCCATTTTAATGCTCTTGTTTTCCTCATCTGTTACTTATACAACGAATTATTACACATATGAAACAATTACCTCATACCTATATTCCTTTTGAGATATAAAGACGACTAGAAATACTTCATATTTGCAATAATGCCTGGTCTTTTAACAATTATTACTTTTTTCAGCACAGATCACCTAAATTGGACTTTCTGCATCTTCTATGAGGTCACGCTTTGGCTGCCAGCAAAAACATTCTCTTGTTTACTTTATTAGCATAACTTCATGATCATATCTATTCCAATGCAATTACACCATTGTTGTAAGCATACAAGATCTACTGGAATAGTGTATTATGGCCATTCATCTTTTTCAGGAATTTCAGCTAAAAATAGACATGCATGTCACGATCTGATTGAATTATCACAAGGTGCAATTCAAAACAGACATTACGTCTATTACAGACTATTGCATCTCTTACGCCATGATTATAATACAGCTTAATGTTTCCATACTTCCACCATAAGGCTCTGTAACAATACAACTTTCAGCCAAACCATCCAAATAATAAATACAATGTTATAAAGCAAACAATAATTAGAACGCTCCTTTTTGGGAGGAAATTCTTTAAGATAAAGCATTACTATATCAGCTAAGATACTTCTAGCAATCTAAGGGACGTGCGTTATTTATAGAAGGGTTGGTACTAAAGAGAAATTATTTCTTGTTAAGAAAATCATCTTGCCCAGCCATGAGGTTGTATTACAATGTATAGGGAAAGCCTTAGCCTCTTAGAAAATTTCTTTCACCCAACCAATATCTCCTCGGTGCCAACCCTCTGTAAATAATGAAAAGTCCCAAAATCTAGCAAACTTGAGAATCGCATACTATGGAACAGATACGGTAAGGGTCATGTTTCAAGAGCGTGAGCAACATTACCAGCAGAAGCTAAAATTTTAAGCTCTTTGAAGGTGTTTAGACAACATCTAAAGTCAATGAAATGGAAGCACTACAACTGCAGGATTTGTTCAGCATCGATATATGGTTTTTCTAATTTTCATGTATTTTATTTTATACTTATCTAGTTTTGTTAGTTGGCCTAAATTATCTATGCTTTAGCTACTGTTAATAACAGGGGTGGACTGGCTAAATTGCTTGGCCGGGGCAGAGTCTGACTAAACTAGCCCATGAATTCTAGAAAGCGTAAATCGGTGGGCTTAGATATTGAAAAAAGGTGCTGATATCTGATAAATCCACAGCCTTAACATCAGTTCTTTCACTTTTACATTGGGAAGTTCTCTCCATATTCAGAATTTTAGCATTTTCTCCACTTCATGCAGTCGGCCCTTTGGGCATTTGCCCGAATGACCCCGCCAGCCAGCCCACCCCTGGTCAATAGCCAACTTTAAATTGAAGAGTATATAAAAATTATTATGCTATCATATAGTACTTTCAATGAGTCTCCCCCCCCCCACTCCCTAGAGCTAAAAATATATTTTATTATAGAAAGTAGCAGTAACTACTTCGATTTTTAGCGCTCAAGCCTCCTTCGAAGGCATCTGCGGCGTTCGAAGGACAAGCTCCTTTTGACTTTAAACTTTAACACCAACGTCATTGTTCCAATAAATGTGCTTGTGTGACTAGTACAACTTGGTTGAAATCACCCCTTTAATTAATGAATAAAATTGGTGCTAAACGACTCGCTTCCTATCACAGTTCGTCTGCATATCACCAGGTAAATGGTAGGTCTAGGAAGAACAATTGACGGTGATGCCATTCAAGTTCAATCAGGGACGTGCCGATGGGTGGCCTTATGTCCCTGAATATTCTCAATCTTGCAAGAAAGTTGGTCGAAAGTCAGCCATGTTGCAAGAGCGTTGGCCACGGTATTTTACGTGGCCTTTGTTTTTAGTAACAATAGTTGCTCAATTGGTCAAAACACCCCTCCCCAACGGAAAGTGTCTCGGCGCATCAGTTGACTTCAACAGCCCTAAGCTTACAAGCTACTAGTAAAGTAATGGCTATTGCTGTCCAGTACAATAAAGCCTAAAAATCAACTCTATTGGAAGTGACTTTATGTATCAAATTTCAACGCTGTTGCTATTGTTTCCCAAGCAAGTACAAGAATTTCATTACTGAGCATAGAAGCTATAGTAAAAATAGTAAGAACGCTTCAAATGAAGCGCAAACTTTGACGCAGACTTTAGCACAGATTTTAGTGATGGAAATCATTTCATTCAGAGCGTCATGACATAGTTGATACATAGCTTTTCCAGCCATATTTATTCCTCACCAAAATGCACAAGATATATGTTTCTATGACACTGGTCTCCTCCCTAGCATGAAAATATAACATTATACTACTAGCGTCATTTGCTCCGCAACACAATTTACATACATTCGGGAGAGAAAGTCACGTGGCTTCATGATTATAGACATGAAACGCGCGCCATACCGTTTACACCCTCAGTATGAAAGACTTTAACAGCTCTCAGTGTAGTATCTGAACTTTCCCACTGTTAAATTTGGTAGCAATCTGATGCCGAACCGATATAACAGATAAGACTATATTAGCATTGTTAAGAGCAGGGTATTAGCTGATCAGAAAACAAAGATTAAACCTACTAAGTAAGAAAAATTACCCAATCCTTTTTGAGCTTTGTTTAATCTTTAGTGCTTATTGACGCTAACATAATTCGGGTAGCACAAGCTAAACCTCCACCACAATATAGAATCCTGGATATTTTTAATGGGCTCTCTAAAAATTCACGCAATTGTTTGCTAAGGGGTAGGTAGTGATGAGAATTCCATTCTTGCTTTAGGGCCTGTTCATATGAACCCGATAACCGAGGCAGCTCGCTTATCGAGATCTTGCCTAACCCTAAAATCCCATACAAAATGTGCTTTCTATTCATATGAGAAAGCGGGCTAGCCTACTCAGTGAGATCTCGCTTGAGAACTGCCGAGATCTTGGTAAGCGGGGGAAAAAATTGTCGAAAGTTACTAAATATTAGCTGACATTCGAATAATGCTCAAGCTCTCATGTGACTGTTTCTATCCTAATAGGCGGGCTCATATGAACAAAACGTGAAATTTTTATTCCGCTAAGTGGGCTCATATGAACAGGCCCTTAGACTCGCTTGATATGCAATCCTTTATTACGTAATGTTATTCATGAATGAGTTGTATTTCAAATGTGGATGCGGAGGAGCGGTAATTCCTGACGAAAACAAATGCTGTTCCAAAAAGAGGCACAGTCTACTCAGGGTAATGAAGACTTATGCCTGGAGTAATAGTGTCTCGACTAATTGTTTACGATTTACAGTAGCTCCTTAGGACTATGTCAGAGGATGCAGTATTCCAATTCGCTGCGTAATGTCAGAATAACTAAGTCGTGTAAGTCAAAGTAACAAATGCTCTGCATCAGTGGCTTTCAACAGGGATTCCCCGGAACCCTAGGGTTCCGCCATTACAATCCAAGGGCTTCCCCAAGAAGTTACATAAATGCTATGATCGACAGTAAATTGTAATTCTTCTGTGCAGACATGCGAACAGAGAGTCCTCGAAGCACTAGAATTCTACCTTAGGGCTCCTCCCCAGCAGAAAGGTTGAAAACGCTGCTCTATTTAAATGCCCCTCAGAATGTTATGCTATGCAGCTGGAAATGGCATTTCATCACAACCGTCAGGTTTCTCCCCATGTGCACCCTGTAAAAGATAGTTTGATTTCTGTTGCTAGCACTTTTATTGCAGAATAATCCAAGCAATAACTGGATGTCTTTTATAAAATACCAGTTGTAATTTATATACTAAGCTATTTGGTTAATTAGCTGGTTGGCTAAAAAGTTTTCCGAATAGAACCTTTGTTAGATATTCAACCGAAAATGGTTGTACAGCCAATTCTCGTGCTTTCTGGATGCATCCAAATCCTCATTTACCCATTTACCCACTTGCAAGAATGCTCCGAACTGTATTGGCTGCTTACCTGTGGTGAATCGCTTCGACAACGGTGCGATATGGTCTTTTTTCAATTTAGGAGACTTCTAAGTTCCGTAGTTCAAAAAATTGTTTGTCAACAGCACCTTATTAAAATCTAATTTCAACTTTCTTCTGCTTCTTTGCACACTTCCATGTGATTGGTTTCCAGGCCCACATGCATCGCTACTATCTACTACTTGACAATGCTGATGATGTAATTCTCCTCCAGCTGTGATGTGATGTGATGCTGTATGTGAAATTGATTGCTCTCAACTCCTCACATGCCCATTAGTGAGAATAAAGTAAAAGTAAAGGTAGTCCATTATACTTTCGTACGTAGGGGAGTGCCTGTTAGAGAGGACACTTATCCTGAGCCATCGGCATGTGAGGTAGGGTGGCCAGTTCCTTTCCTCGCCGCCTTTATCTCCCCAGTGTTCCCACTGCGTACCCATTTGCTGCTTGGTGAACAGTGAGCGAGCGTTCGGTCAGGGCATCGAGTCGGGCTCGAACCATAGACCTTCCGCATGGGAGGCATGCGCTCTAACCACTATGCTACCTCGCTCATTTAGTGAGAATACCTAAGCTAAATCAATACAAAATGTATCTGTTTGCAAGACAAAGCCAGCCCATAGCTCTTCAAGACCACACTCTCAAAAAATCATACATTCTTGCCTGAAGAAAGACACTGCACCAAAATAGGTTCATTTTGAAGCATATATATGCCTGATAAAACCATATCTTGAACCTTGAGTAATCACTTTGAATCCGTAAGGCTTTTCATGAAATCTGGTTTGCTTGCGTAATTGCACCTCCTGTTTGATTAACCTACTTGCTAGAGAATCACCTAGTCAAATTCTCTTTTCTCTTCAGCTTTTGTACGAAAAACGTTATTCAGAATTTCATCCGATGATAATCAGGAAGCTGAATTTCTACATGCAATAAATAGCAGCAAAATGCAATAGATTTGGTTAATAGCAACAGCATTGTTATATTGAGCTGTATTCTTGTTCATTTGAAGACTGGCCCAGTGGTGGCGCCAGAGAAAAAATGCAGGGAAGGTGGGTTACTGCTGCCAAAGTGATAACAGTGAGAGAGCCAAAGAATTTTAACGAACAGGGTCTATGGTATTGGCTAAAAACTAAAAAGAGGTCATGAAGGTTATGAAAGTGCCGACATTGCGTAGAAATTCAGGTGCCGATGGAAGGGCCCAGTAAAATCATGGGGGGGCTATAGCTACCAAACTTCCCGGTAGTGCCATCCCTGAACCGGTCCACCACAGTACCGGAAAATTTTCCGATGCACCTTTTGCCGCTTTCTTTGTTATTCCGAAAGGCAAGTAATTGTCTCACAGAACATTTTGCGGGCCATAAAACATTTTCTTAGAAAATAAAAGATGTGTATTTCTGGTTTTGAACCTAAGATAATTTTTAAATTATTTTTAAGCGTCTAAAGTGTAGCTTCCTCTGAAATCAAAGGAAAATATTTAAGTATTTGTTGATATCTTGCTATATCAAACAGTATGACAAAAGTAGAACAGCATAATAGACATTTAATCGATAGTGCAAAAGCTAATTTACAAACAGTACTACAAGTCGAAGACACAAAAATTCTAAGTTTTGATGAAGCTTGAGCTTTGCATTATTCTCTTTAATTGTGTTTAAATTTTAGCAATCCTGAGCCTCAATATTCTTATAAACTTTATTCTTATAAACCATCACTATCAAGTCCACTTATTATATCTTTTGCCGAAGAGGACAAGATTGGTCAAATCCAGACTTATTAGCAGTCTAGCTTTTTGTTACAATTATCTTTTTCTTTTTTGTGCTTTGTAAACCATAAGTAACCATTTGCAAGCTACCTGAATATAGTGAGGCTTGCATTTGTATGTAGAAATATGAATATGCTATGATACTATGAATATTATGAATATACTATGATACTATGAATATACTATCATACTATGAATATACTATCATACTATGAATATACTATCATACTATGAATATACTATGATACTATGATACTATGAATATACTATGATACTATGAATATACTATCATACTATGAATATACTATGATACTATGAATATACTATGATACTATGAATATACTATGATACTATGATACTATGAATATACTATGATACTATGAATATACTATCATACTATGAATATACTATGATACTATGAATATACTATGATACTATGAATATACTATGATACTATGAATATACTATCATACTATGAATATACTATGATACTATGAATATACTATGATACTATAAATATACTGTGATACTATGAATAGACTGTGATACTATGAATATACTATGATACTATGAATATACTATGATACTATAAATATACTATGATACTATAAATATACTGTGATACTATAAATAGACTGTGGTACTATGAATACACAATGATACTATGAATATACTATGATACTTTGAATATACTATGAAAATTCAAAGAAAAGAGGTGGGAATTATTATAGCTCTTAGAAAATGACCTGTTGGAAAGGGTACATGTGCTTCAAAATGTTCCCTATAAAAGGTTTGAAGCTCTTGTAACATGACAATCGCATTTAGGCGACCTTTCAGCGGATTTTCCTGGTAGGTTGAAGGGTGACAAGTACATCACTAACCTTCCTGTATTAGATGGTTAATGTACTTTTGAGAAGAGCAAAGACTAAATGGGCGCGTATCGATGTAAGAGTGACAATGAAAATGGCTCTTAAAGTGGAGCAAATTATGCATCCATAAAAAGTTAATATCGACATAGCAGCTATGTGGTTAGCGAATGATGACAAGGGAATTTAAGTAAACAAGAACGATAATATGGGATATGAAAATTACAAAATCGACTCATTTTCATCAAAGTAATCAAGCTTTGTGGTACACAAAGTTATTCAAAGAAAGGTACACACATCTGGTAGCATGACAGAGAAAATGAAAGAATGAATGAACAAATGAGCGAATGAATGAATGATTGATTGAATGAATGAATGGGTGGATGAATCAGTAAGGAAGCTTTATAGTTGATCGATGAATAAAAATAATTGAATTTGTGAATGAAACTGTTGGAATGAACAGGCAGATAAGATTTAGTAGCTCAATGTATTGACTGATGTATAGTTGGTGAGAAGCAAATGATTATGAAAATGCTGAAGAAACTGCTTTTGCAAAAATAGCATTGCTCGTTTGTACAAGTTTCATATACTGTTTCATCGAACACTTCTTTGTAACTGCATCCGTTCAACATAACCTTTCCCTGAATCACGTGCATGTAATTATGTAAACAGCTTGTTCCTGAGAACAACCTACCATCCTTTGTATAAATATTTAATGCAACTATTGATATAAGGAACAATCTTAAGTTTGCTTGAGCCAGGATCTTGAATGTCTGATTTGAAAAATTGATAGTTCTGCGTTTTGATGATCATCAAGTATCGTGCAACGCCTACAGCTCTCGGCCAAGGCCTGTACGAGCAGTAGCACTTATGACGTCAGTAATACTCTCATGTTCTCAGTTTCGCTATAGTAACGTTGACGTTATCTATAAGAAGTTAAAAGTATGTTGCCAGTGAGTGTGAGTTAACAAATGAATTAAGCAAAGCTACGACTATCTATATTTCCAAACACAATTTATTCCTGTGTTTCTGGTAATCTTTGGTCATAGTGATGTATATTAGATTGCATCTTTATAACCTCACACGTGCTCTACAATATTGATAAGCGTGAACTGGATGTTCTAAACCAGTCTGGCATTGCTCTTATTACCCATTTTTTGTTTAAAAAGCCACTTCATAAGCAACCTAGCACTAGACAACCTAAGATTTAAGAAAGAGCTAAGAAACTTTAGACAAATAGCATATGGAAATCGCTACATGGTTCAACGCAAAGTTGTGTCAAAACAATGTGAATATAACATTGCTTTAGAATTTAACTCGTACTGACGCATTTTGTTTGTTAAAGGACAAATAGTCTGCTACATTCACCTACTTCCTATGCTTTCACAGCAATTTAGTTCCCTAAATTAAGAAACTTTCAAGAAACTTTTAGAACTACAATGTGGCCAAAAATTAAGAAACTCTTAGTACAAGGCCTTGAGCTAGGTTTCTTATTAAAAAGCCCGTGTAAATCAGGGATGTCTGATCTTTGTTCTTACAAAACCAGTGTATTTTGGCCAAAGCAAGCTCAATCAGTTGTCCATCTTGTTAGGTACCAACAGTGGCGTCACGTGACCTATTTTTCCAGGAGGGGGTGTAATGAAAAAAATTTGCCTACAGAAACCAATGAAGCTTTGAATTTACCGACAGACGTGCAAATTGCAGACAGGGTTGCAATTTACCGACAATAGCAATGTTTTAGCAAGAATGTCTAATTTTTCTGTGGTGCGTTGGTGTAAGAAATGGCATTTTCAACGCTTTTTTGACTGCGTCATGGCAAAGCATGAATTCACCTGACGACGAAAGCCATTTAATCTAAATTCACCGACGAGATCATTAAAAGTCGGGGGGCTGTTACACACCCCACACCTCCCCGCTAGCCACACCCCTGGGTGCCAACAAGACCAGGCTCAACCACCAATATCGGCAACTAAACATGCGAGTAGAAAAGCTAAATATATAAAATTGATTTTAAACAGTTGGAGGTGTTCAAATGTCACGAGCAGGTGTGTTAGTTTAAGAGATCGAAGGAGCAAACGTGGTTTTATCATATATATCATCTGGTGTTGGATTCATTACAAGTTTACAAGCTGTTGATATACATATACAATTTGATACTTGAAAAGTGACCAACTTAGCTAAGTTGCGTACAAACGTTTTTAACAAGTAAGACTTAGGTGTCAAAGTTCTAAATTTTTCCAAAATTCAAATGAATGTATTTAAATCTTTGTTGACGTCTTACTTTATCATAAAACGAAACTGTAGTGGAAAAGAACAATAAATATAGTATCGATAATGTAAAAGTTAATTTACAAACAGTTCTATAGCTCGAATGCACAAAAATATTAAGCCCTCATGTAGCTGCAGCCTTGCATTATTTTTGAATTATTCTTAAATTTTTGCGGGTGGGTGAAGCTTTCCCTCGATTCGTTTTTTTTAGGAAGTGCAGTCGTGGAAAGGCTGTAGGGCCTATGAAAAAGCCCCGACAACAGAGTTTGTTATAGCCCAGTTTGTTTCATCATTTTTTTTACTCTCACCTTCTCCTCTACCCCACCCTGAGAGCGTGCGTACCCTTCGGACGCTCCCCTTCATGTAATGGCCACGGGGTAGCTAATTATTAACTTACTCCCCGTGGTATCGTCTTTCGTTATTGTCATTGTAAATGATTATGAATATAGATAGAAAAAATTTGCAATTCTAAGCCTCATTATTCTTATAAACTTTATTCTAGTAAAAAGAAAGTGTGTATTGAATGCAAAAAATTAGAGTTTTCCATCTTTCCTTCATGTATAATGTTCTCTGTGGGAAACTAAAGACAATAAATAGCTACATTTGCCAATGAACAGTAGTTAGAAATAGGTAAATGTGCTTTACGCCATTCTAGCTCCGTCGTTAAATGTCATCTTTAAAACCGCCCAACTTATTAGTTCTTTTCATTGATTACGTTTCATTTCATAATGTTTACATAGGGCAAAAACACTCAATGCAGACTGTTTTATAATGTACCCTGTTACGAAATTGAATAGCAAAATAAAGCAAGTAAACTACAGAATGAGTTAAGGATAGAAAATATAAATCACTTGCATGGTAAAGCAGAAACTACTCTAAGCTCTATCGTTGACAGAAGACTCAGATATCAAATGCTGTGATGGTGTTAGATAATTTCCAACCAGAGATGGCTGTAATCATTTTGAAGATCGCATTTAGACACTGAAATAAGCAACAGTTTCTTGTAATTAGATAATTTCTTGGAATACGTTTCTATCTGTTTCCAGCTCTTTATTCTTGTATTCTAAGAGCCAAAGAGGTGTTTAGTGATTTAATGATCATGGGAAATTTTATACAGAAATAACCTTGATTTTTGATGGTCAACTATACTTTTCATAGTGTCTAATCTTCAAAGATTATACCCTTGCTCTTTTACTGGAAGTTGAGATATCGCACATTTTGGCTATCTTGCCTTACTTTGGACTTGTTTTTACAATAATAATTTAAGTATCAAATAGTGTGGTAAAAACTATAGCCACTTTAAAGACTATAGCCCTGTTTTTTGAGTAAAACTGAAGTTAATACACGTTTTTTTTATAAGAAAATTATTATTTTGCCTGAGCCTCAATTTTCTTAACTTTTCCCGAAATTGAGCCTGAGATTTTCTTAAATGTTTCTTAACTTTTACTGAAACAAACTGGCTAGAGTGGTTTACACTATCGTTAATAATATTGCATACATGAATTTGAATTCCATCTTTAACATTTTGAAAGCAATAACGACGAAATACTGATTTTTGGTCTATAAAAACACTAAATTTTGGAATTTGAGGCTCGTGATTTTCTTACAATTCTCTTAAGATTTTGACGATTTGAGCCTCATTTTCTTATTAACTTTTTTATTATAACAAAAACGTGCATTCTTTTTACTTTTTTCCTTCTTTTTAAAGGGTAAAGAAACAAAGAAATTTGGTACCATAGATGCTATACAATATTTTTTAGGCTATAGCTTTGCTTTTTGAATAGTCATTGAAAATTTATAAACATTAAATTTTTTTGCATTATTTTGTAAGCTAGGCTTTTGAATGAAGCTGAGGTTTCCTTTGGATTTGATGTTCTACCTTACTCTCAAGGACTATGGCTTTACTTTTTGAATTGAAGCTTTAAAATCTGGTGCCATTGATGCACTATAATATATTAAAAGGTTATAGTTTTCATTTTGAATTAAAACTCCCCATTCTTAAAACTCTCTTTTTTTATATGTGATTTGCCTTATTTTCAAAGGTTATAGCATTGGGATTCTTTAATGAGAGCAGACAATTCTCTTCCTTTAATTTTTACCTTGATGTCAAAGACTCTAGATTTGCCTTTTGAATGAAAACTGAAAATTCCTATTCTTTTGATTTTTTTGCTTTCTTTTCAAATGTTATAGCATTGCTTTTGAATTAATACAGGCAAATTCAACACCATTGGTGCATTGCAATAGCTTCAAAGGCCATAGATTTTACTTTTTGAAGTAAAACTGAAAATTCAACTTCTTTGTCCTTTTTGTCTCATATTTAAAAGGGAATGGCCTTGGTTACTCTCATACTTACGATGTTTTGCGTTAGTTCCAAAGGTTTTAACCTTGCATTTGAATAACAACTGAGAAGCTCAATTTCATTGATGTTTTGCAACATTTTCAATGTTTATGGCCTTGCTCTTTCAATGCAAGCAGACAACTCTCCTATAATCTTAGCTATTTCTCTTAATTTTGAAGGCTATAGCCTTGCCTTTGAATCAACACATAGAGTTCCTATAGCTCTGACTTTATTGCCATATTTTTAAAGGCTATAGCTTTTAAATTTCTTTTAAATTTGAAGGCTATAGCCTTGCCTTTGAATGAACACATAGAGTTCTTATGGCTCTGACCTTTTTGCCATATTTTTAAAGGCTATAGCTTTGCTTCTTTAGCAAACTTAAAATTCCTATACTTTTGATGCTTTGCATCAATTCAAAATGCTATGTCCTTGCATTTGAATGATAACTTTGAAATTTGCCATCTTTGATTTTATGCAACATCTTTAGAGGCTATAGCATTACTTTTTGAATCAACACTTGTAATTACTATACCTCTGAATTCTTTGCTATGTTTTCAAAGTCTGTAGCCTGGGCAAAACTGAAGGAGGTATGGGGGTTGACTCACTCCCAGCCTTGAAAATTTACCATTTCGAAGGGCAAAAATGGCAGTGAAATGTATTTCTGCAGGGCGACATACTGGAACCAGGATCATTTGATCCCCTACTGTTGATGAAAAAGAAAAAGGCACGGACAAAATTTTCAAAGGGCAACCCTCTGACACCTCACAAAAAATTGAAGTGACGTCCTTTTCTATAGCCCTATTTTCTAGCAAAGCCTTAGAATCCCTATGCTCTCAATTTTTTTGTGTAAGGTTCAAGTTGTTGTTCTTGTTTACTTCACTTTCAGCAGGCTTTTATACCTAGCTTTCAGCTAATTTAGGCCTACTATGCATGCCGCATCCAGGCATGGAACCCTTAGTTTAGCGTCCCTTCCGAAGGACGGCAGAGTGAGCTGTTTTGGCTGTTCATCTAAAAGGTCGCCCATCTAGTTTCTGACAGTACACAGCCATGCTTAACTTCAGTTAAGCTAATGGAACTGGCTGGGCCGCTTGGCCACTCACCCCTCAAGCGGCATAACCCTGCATTTTGAATGTAATCTTAGACATTCTATCTTTGAGTCGAAGAGAAAATGGCATCTTTAGTGATTGTTTAACTTCTGGCGGAACCCATGGACGGTATTGGCGGAACCCCGGTTGAATACACGTTTTGTTATAAGAAAAAAGTTTATAAGAAAATGGTTCTCAAATGGACAAAATCTTAAGAAAATCTTATAAAATTACGAGGTTCAATTTCCAACATTAAGTGTTGTTATTGGCCAAAAATCGATATTTCATCATTATTACATTCAAAATGTTAAAGTTTGAATTCAAATTCGAGTACGCACAATAAACAAAGAAAGTGTAGTCCATCCTCTTTGGAGGAGAGCGCATCGCCGGCGGGTCGCCGACATTAAAAGGTTATATGGAAACCAGGCTTAACTTTCCTCCAGTTTTCATCTTTTTTGCGTGCTTTCAAAAGATATGGCTTACTTTTTAAGTGAACTTTGAGAATTCTAATTCTTATTGATTTTGTTCAATAAATTCAAAGGCAATAGCCTTGCTCTTCTGATGAAAATGAAAGCTTCCAATATTCGTGCTTTTTGCCTTGCTTTCAAAGGCCTTTCTAGTAAAAATTAAAAGTTCTTATGCTTCTGATTTTCCATTAGCTTTGAAGACTACAGTCCTTGGTTTTTTGTTGTCTTTACCTTTTACCTTGTATTCAAAACTACAGCCTTGGTTTTAATAAGAGTTGAAAGTTCTTTCCCTTTGATTTATTGCATTAGTTTTACAGACTTAAGTCTCGATTTTTTCTTGAAAAGTTATTATTCCGTTTTTTGGCCGGCCATTTGCCTTGCATGCGAAGGTTATAGCCTTGTCTTTTTAGCAACAGCTGAGAATCTCTATTGCTATTAACTGAAAAGTTACGACCCCGTTCTTTAGACTTTTTGCCCCGTATTTAATGCTATAGTCTTAATTTTGTAGTAAGAACTGAAAACATTCCTGCATGGTTGTTTTGCATTAATTTAAAAGGCTATATAATGTTGCTTCTTCATTGTATACTTTAAACTCTGTTTCTTTTGACCTTTCGTCTTAGTTTTTATGAGGTTGTAGCCTTGCTTTTGCAACAGAAATTAAAGCTCCTAAATTTTTGATGTTTCAGAGGCTATAGCTTCGTCTTTTGAATGAAAACTTTGAAATGTTATATCTCTTTAGTTTTTCAATACTTTTGACTGCTATAGCTTTGTATTTTGAGTGAAAACGTGCACTTCCTATACTATCATGTTTTCTACTATGTTGATAGCCTATAGCTTCTCCATGTGAATGAACACTAAAGCTTCCTGTAGCTTTCATATCTCTGTCATATATTCAATGGTCATATCTTTGTTTTTTAAATATAATAATAATAATAATAAATGATTTATTTTGAATTGGTTTACAATGATAGATATAGCTACTATAAAGCTAATTAAGACCAACTATCAGTACGAACATAATATAAGCTAAATCGAACACAATTAAGTAAAAGTTGAATAAAACCAACACTAGATATAAATGTTTTGCACAGTCTATCATCACGCATTATTGTGCAGGATTTTAATGAAAACTGAGAATTCCCATTCTTTGATGCTATGCAATAATTTTAAATGCAAAAGTAAGGCCTAATTTAGAGTAGTGTTGGCCACTCTTAGTAATCTTGGAAATTAAAATAGTGATCTTGGAAAGAAAAATTGGTGGGGTGAAATGGGATACTTTGATGAGTTTCTTGTTCAAACAGCTAATGAACTCTATCAAACTCCATTTCCAGGAAATCTGAGCTTGATGAATATGATAATAAGGCATTTCCTACGCCTTCCAACAGTCTGAAGGGTGGAAGGCGTAGACTTTTCTTTTTGCCTTGCTTTCCAAGGCTATAGCCTTGCTTTTGTAATAATAACTGAAAATTTCTTTACTTTTGATATTGTGTATTGCTTTCAAAAGCTTAAGTCTTGCTTTGCCATTGTAACCTAAAATTTGGTTTCTTTTGTTTACTTGCTTCGTGATCAAAGAATATAGTTTTGGTTTTGAAATATGACTGGAAAATTCCAACACCTTGAAATTTTACCAATAGTTTCAAAGACAACAGTCTAGCTTTTGACTGTAAACTTAAAAGTTGGTTTCTACATTGGTTTCAAAAGCAAATAGTCTTGCCTTTAAAACAAAAACTGAAAATTCCTATACTTTTGATGTTTTGTATCAATTTCAAAGGCTAGAGCTGCTTGTTGATTCTACACCTAAAACTTGGTTTCTTTTGACTCCTTGCCCTCTTTTGAAAGGCTATAGTCTTGCCTCTGCAAACTAAAAATTCCTATACTTTTAATTGACTACTTTGATGGCCATAGTCTTGCTCTTTCATTGAAAATATAGAACTTCGTTTCTGTGTCTTTTGCCTTGGTCTCAAAGGCAATAGTCTTGATTTTGTAATACAACCTGAAAATTCCCACATTTTTTATATTTTGAATTACTTTCAAAGGTCACAGTCTTGCTTTGTCATTTTAAACTTGAAACTTAGTTTCTTCTGATTATTTTCACTGTTGTCAAAGTCTATAGTGCTTGCTTTTGCAATACTTGTAAAAGGCTGTGGTCTTGTAGTTTTAATGAACACTGAATATTCTTCTAGGTTTTACGTTTCTGTAAGACATTCAAAAGCTATGGCCTTTCATTTTTAATAAATGCTACAAATTCTGATACGTTTCATCTTGTCTGTCATATTTTCAAAGGCTATAGCCTTGCCTTGCTTTTATGGATGAAAAATAAAAATTCCTATTCTTTCCACTCTCAATCTTCTTGCAGAAGGTTATAGTTTTAATTTTCAATCTCAGTCAAGAAATCCAATACTTTTGATGTTTTGCAATATGTTATAAGGCTTTCAATGAAAGCTGTGATATAAGCTAAGCCTGTAATTTCACCCTATTCTCAAAGGGCCACATCCTTATTTTCTCAATGAAAAATCATACCCTATAATCTCGCATATAAGCGCCCCTCATATAAAGGCGTCGGCGGTTTTATCTGGCCCTGCTTTTCAAATATCAGATATATTTTATTGAGTGTGAGAAGTAACATAAATAAAGTGATTTTTTAAAGCATATGTATTAAATACCCAAGTCTTTAATAACAGGCCCTAATTTTGAGAAAATAAGCTCTCATATCTTCATAGTCACTAAGTAAGAGAACTCTAGTCCCATTTCTCTTTGGTTTTCTGGTTTTCCTGACACACAAACTTCATCGACTAATAGATTGTCCTGATGTGTCTTTTAATCTGTAAGGTTTCTTAAGACATGGCTGAAGAATATGGTGATTCAAAGTGACATTTAGCCAAACAAATATAGGCACCGGGCGTCTATATGCGGCCCTATTTTCTAGATTCGAAAATGCAGAAATTTTGAATATCCTGTTATAGGCGCCGGTACCCTTATGCGAGGTCATAGGGTAGGTCTGATACTTGAGCAATTTTGTTCGTATTTTGAAAGGCTATAGCCTTGCGTTTTGAAGTAAAGCTCAGAAGTCTAGCGCTTCTCTAATTATGCTGTATCCACATGAACTATAGCATTGCTTTTTCAATGAAGACTCAGAATTCTTGTAGTTTTTTCATCAAGGCTTATATTCAAAGGCCATAGTTCTATTTTGTCACCAAAACTGAGAAACTGAACATCTTTGCAATTGCGTCTTATTTTCAAAGGACATGACTTCTGTAAAGGTAAAGGGAGTCCATTATACTTTCGTAAGTAGAGAGTACCTGTTAGAGAGGATACTTATCCTGAGCCATTGGCATGTGATGTAGGGTTGGAAGTTTAACAGTGAGCGAGCATCCAGTCAAGGCCTCGAATCGGACTCGAACCGTAGACCTTCCGCACAAGAAAAATGCGCTCTAACCGCTGGAGTGAAAATGGATTTACGGTGAAAGTGAATTTGGCGCCCCTACCAACTATAATATTAAGGGTTTGACGAATTACAGATATGATTATAAATAGCAGACCACATTTCAGCTTAGTTCGACCTAAGACTATAAGTACGCTTTGAAATACTCAGATTCTAAGCATATATGATTTTCCAGAAGCAAGAATAAACCAAAATTAACATTATGCCAGAAGAAACGACAAAACCTTATCAGTAGGAAATTACGAAAAAAGAAACTACATAAATCGCTTTTAGAAAATCCATTTAAAAATTTAAATAGCAAAATTAGTGCTTGGATGAGAGAAATGAAAATAAAGTTACTATTTGGAATAGTTTCTCACTTCGGCATTAAAAATGGGAAAATCCTTTAAAAATAAAACCCTGTCCAAATAAGAAAGAACCAAACACTAAATTTGACAAAATTGTCAAAATTAGTCGCCTTCCTGCTCACGAACAAACTTGTCATAGTCTTCCTCACTCATCAACGAATCCAATTCCTCCGGTGCGTTCATTTTGATCTTCACAATCCAACCTTGAAAAAAGATCGAAAAATTCACCATACTAGGAAAATATTTGTGCGACATCGAACTTTCTCTAATATAGAAGGTGAAATGTGAAATTCAAAGTCAAAGCGTGGTGTTGTGTGATGTGGTGTTGTGTGGTGTTGCGTGGTGTGGTGTTGTTGTGTTGAGTGATGTGGCGTTGTTTTGTTGAGTGATGTGGTGTTGTGTGGAGTGGTGTAGCGTAGTATTGCGTGGTGTGGTGTTGTATGGAGTGGTGTGGTTTAGTGTCGTGTTGCGTGGTCTGATGTTGTAGGGTACATGCGTTTGCGCATGTGCACCGTGTCTGCGTGTGTAGGTGCATGTGTGTAAGTGCGTGAATGTGTAATCTAACTACTAAATTTTCAATCACTTCATCTATTTCTGAACTTTGGAATTACTCCCCGGACGTTGTTCTTTCACCAACAACTACAAACTCTTCAAAAGAATGTTTTTGATGAATTGCATGTGTGATTCAAAGGATTGTAGAGGATTAAAAAATCGAACATTCAGATGAATTATTGAAAGACCCATGTGGACACCATTTGCCCTCTCTCGCCTCTATTTCGCAACAAGGCGCTAATATTGCAATATTCATTACAAACAGCCAAGAATCCATGATGAACTCAGGTTGTGGTGATAGAGTCAATTAACTCAGGCTTTGGTCAAGGACAAATGGTAGATTCCAAATGCATCTGCCCTAACTATAGTGCTCCCACTTATCTATTAATTATGGATGGTGAACTGGTGAGAAAATATCTAGAAATTCACACGAGCCTGCGACCTTGGGGCAAAATGTTATAGAAAAAACTTTCGACCAAAAGAAAATTTGCACGCCTCCGAAAAGCACCATGCCTGTGTGAGAGTTGAAATGCAAATCGAAGACTTCGCAGCCTCTATCAATCTAGGTGTTGCATAAGTTGGAGTCCTTACTGAAGAAAAATTAGCCGCTTAAACGGAAAAAGAAGAATCATATATTGAACGAAACATATCAGGTATAGAGCAGGAAATGCCACTACTAATTCAGGAAAAAATTACCTGATTTCCCCTGATATTTTCAGTGAAATGCTACTCATTTTCCCCCGATTTCCCCTGAGTTTCCCTGACATTCTTATTACCTTCAATTAAGATTTTATCATTTCTTTGAACAGAAGTGGAGTTTCGGAGAACCTTGAGCATTTTTAACCGTTCACATTTTTGATTTCATAACAAAACGGAACTGCAATTCAAAATGACTGCATAGAACAGAATGATATACAAAAGGGTAAAATTTGGCAACAATCACACTCTCAACTGGATGCATAGCTGAGTACGGAAAAAGTAACTGCTTTGAAATGAAACAATTAGAAAAACCAAAAATTTCTCGCTTCTTCCTGATTTTCCCTGGTTGAAAACAAAATTCCCTGATTTTCCCTGACTTTCCTAATTTCCCTAAAATTGGTGGCAACGCCGTAGTGTCACCCAAATTACCACAGCTGCTCAAAGACTACGTTATGGAACAGCTTTTAGTATATAATTTCTCTAATCATAGCCCATTGCACAATAATCTACTTTCAGTGCGTTCAGTGCGAGGAAAATTGCAGAGCATCCTTCTTCTTAAAGTACCATGCCAGTTACTTATTTTGGAGACCATGAGTCTCAATCTAGTTCGGTCTTGAACAACATGGTGAATCTCTCTCGTCTGGGTGTCAACAGCCACGACAGCTAAATCACCAAAAACATTTCCTCTAGCAACAAGCCAGTCATGAGTTAATTCACCAACTTATAATATATGAACACTTTGAAAATGAGTGATGGATAGGGTTCACTTTCTGGCCACTATGCTCTAGCTGAAAACTTTTTTATTGCACTAATAACAGATTTTACATCTCCTGTGACTGCCATAGATGGAAAGGACATCCTATCATCTAGTTCCATCTACGACAGCTACTTATAATATCATAAAATGGAACTTCAACAAGTTAAAGAAAATAAAAACACAAAAGAAATCAACCTCAACCGAGATCTCATAAGAGACTCTCACACCTTAAAGCACCTGTAAAGCAGGTGCTCGATAGAAAGAAATGAAGTAGGTGTGTGACCACCAAAGGAGATGAATCAACAAGTAGTGACAGGCTAGATTGGCAAGGCGCAAATAGGAGTACTCCTTTCAAGACACCTCATTGAGTTATCAGAAAAAAAGAAATAAAGAACTAGGAACAGTACAAAAATTACCACCGCTACTGCTCAATTAGTATTCTGAAAACTTCTCGAGGTGATCAAGGATTCCAATAACTATTCCATCATGCATACGTAAGTTTGAACAAGAAAGTGTTTCATAAAAAATTATCGATCAAACGCTGAAAAAGTTGAGAAAGTTTAGTACTACTGGGTATTTATGATACGTTGGCAGCTCTCCAGCTGTTTCATTTCTGCTATCTAGTACCATTGATTATTACTACACTTTTTCATTTCATTCGTGGGACATCATTACACCCCTTTTTCACTTTCCATCAATGTGCATAAGCACAGCATTGGAACTCAAGAATTTCTAATAAGACAGTCTTTAAGAAGTTTTGTTACTTTCAATGCAAATAGTTGCAGAATTTCACGATAATATTAAATGGATACATAAAGCCTTTTCCTTTTACATGGGCCTTCGCCGTCGCAATTCATCTTGTAGACCTGGTAACAGGGGCGATTGAGCGCCCTCGCAAAAACCTGATTTTGCCCCGAACAGCAAATCATGTAGTAAACTGAATTATTTTATTTCCGATGCAATTCAGCAACCAATTTCAGATCAAGAACAAAAGAACATAGGAAATTGCTAGTAGCTATATCAGGCTTTTTCATGGCAAAAGTGTTGTGACGGCGTTACATCTCCGGCGCAAATCAGCGCAGGATGGCGAACAAATGATAAAAGACTTTGTTTCGCAGGCATCCCCCAGAAGCGTCAAAACATACAAGCTATGGGTCTGGCAACAAGTTGAGTTACAGCTAGCTCGTTCAGCGAAGTGCATTTGCTGCTATTAATCAAGGGCCTGTTAACCTAAAAGAACTAACATCAAATTTTGTACAAATTAACAAACTTAAACAGTATCAAGTTCAAAGGAAAAGTTAGATGCACGTGCAAATAGGTCTGCAAGGGAGTTTACGAGGGCAAGGGAGAGATTCGAGGAAGTCGATTTGCATTTTTATAAACCTGTTTCTGTGTGAAGTGCTCTTTGATAACAAAGATTAAGGACTTTTTGCCAGACCCATACATGATATCTAGGCGAAGCAAGAAGAGTTCCTGAGTACTAACACTAGTACAACGCACATCAAAAAAATTTGAGACGATCAAAAATCAAAGAACTGAAAATTTGCAGAATGATCTGATTGTAATCTTCATTTGCCAAGAAAAAGTATACCTTTTTTACTGTACTTACTTTTAACACTATGGAGACATTTTTACAATCAATATGCATGGAAGACAGCAGGGGCAAAGCTAAAGAAAATTGTTGGTGGGGTGCACAGCTCCATTTTGCCGTAAAATAGGACTTTCCTTAAGTTTTATAAGCAATACAACGTTGATGAGCACTATTGATATTCCGTAAATGTGCCGACATACTAAATATTGGGAGGGTGCGGCTACCTCCGCATCTTTCTATGGCTACGCCCCTGGAAGGCAGTGATATATGAAGGGGGAAAATAAACGCAAAAAGGCAATCACAAGATAGCAGAGTTATGAAAAAACCTGAAACTACTAAGCGAGCTTAGGATCATTAGGAATTGAAGCCATTCGTGAGCAGTTGCTATGAAAGAGGGTGAAATAATTTACCTGATAGGAATAATAATAGTATTTGGAAGAAATTCATTTGAATACTACTACAGGGTGTCATGTCAAAAAGTAACCACTGAAAAACATCTACAGCCTTAATTCGTTGCGAATAGTAAAAGCACCAAATAAGCAATGATGTGTGTGCAAATGAAGATGACAGGTGTATGACTCTCACACTTTTCAGCTCTCCATTGCTTAGAAAGATCTAAGCATACTATTTCAATTCCTATACTATTCAAAATCCAACAGCATAACTCTGATTTCTCACTTTGACAGTCCTGCATCAATAACCTGCTATTCTTAATCTACGTTTAAAGATAAATGGCTGCATGCATTTTATGGGAGATGAAACAAAGAAAAGGTGGGTTAAAAGTAGGAAATGAGCAAAAGAAGAGCACGGGTAGAAATAAACAGAGGGAGAAGTGCGCAAAAACGGAAGATATGAGCAAAAGGTAAAGAAACCAGAAGAGATGAAGTAAAAGAGATGAAGAATATATGAACCACAAATGCCTTACCATCTTCATATGGTGAGGAATTGACAAGCGAAGGATTATCACTTAGGTTTTCATTCACTTCTGTTACTGTCCCACTAACAGGTGACAGGAAATCACTTGCAGCTTTGACACTCTCCAATGTTCCAAAGGCATCTAGAAAATCAGATTACATGATGTGATACCTGCAGTTAAAAATACTATTGAGCCCAAACAAAAATCGCTAAAATGAGTGAATCACTATAAAAAAGAGGAAATACTGGAATACGACTAAGCTACTAAGTTGTAGAAGAAAGACTAATGACAAAATTAAAACAAATTGAATCTGATTCATAAAAGATAATCAAAATACTAACATAATACATAAAGATGCTAATATCTATTGTCTTTCCCTCTCTCACCCCCTCTCTTTAAGGTCAGGTGAACACCCCACTCTCTCCCCCTGCCTGAATAAATAGGTATGCTTACTTCAATTGGTATGGGGTGCATTTTGGTGATGCTATGAGCACAGTGATGCCTGCATACTTTAAGATCAATTAATGTTTTTGATATCTACCAATACAGCTCAAATGAAAGGGAGTACCAAGACACACACTGTTGACCTATTGGAGACTCCTTATATGAACTTGGTAGATAGCTGAAATACACTATTCTTTCAAGAATAAAGCTTATAAGATTATTGAGACTCAAAATCACTGTAGTTTAAGAATAATTCAAGAATAATGCTAAGCTCAAGCTTCATTAAAATAGAAGAATTTTTTTGCATCCTAGTTATAATACTGCATTCAGATTTATTTTTGTATTATCAATACAAAATATAAACTCTTGGTTAGTTTTATGATGTACTGAAACATAAACAACAATTGGCATATACTCCTACCATTTTTAGGCAAAGTTGCACTTTGGAACTTAAGAAAAATGTAAGAATAATTCAAGGCTCAAAATCAGAAAAATTCAAGAAATTGAGGTTTGGAAAAAAATTAGGCATTGTTATAAAAAAGAGTGTAGTCTCATTTAATTCTATAGACTGCTTTCATAAGATAATCTGTGAACCAAACTAGTTAACATTCTGTCATACCATAACTTGGGAGCTTATCAAAAGGCACACAATGACATATGGCACAAAAGGCTTTTGACTAATTGATGCAAAAAGCTCCAATCAGGTTTGGACTGTCTAATTGCTTTCTAATGTAGTCAGCTAAGACAACTACTGCTAATTTGGCTAGAGTGGTATGTCTATAATGCAACTGACAGTTAATATGATAATGATTTCTATTAAAACCTGGTAACAGCTGCTTGTGGAAAGCATGCTAAAAGGGTATTCAAGAGTGTGGGGCGCACTTTCTGAATAGGGAGCATTTTAATTCCACTGTGTGAAATACTATAATGCTTGGTGAACACAAAATTTTTCTATGCTTCAATAGTATCACTTTTCCACAGCTATTGCATTTGCTGTTGGTCCAAGGCATAACTAAATATTTGCCATGCATTAAAGAAGGTCAACTAACTATACACAATTGCAGGCTTAATAGGACACAGCAAAATCTAGAGCTTGGGTTTGCCAAAAGAAAAAGAAACTGTAAACTTGGTTTGTTCTAAGACTAAGACTCAGCAGTACAAACAGGACAATTCTGCATATAACAACTCTTGATACACATATTGCTTGACTGTAACTTGAATTCTACTGTAATTTGAATTCAACCATACTCAATTTTACCTCCATTTCCCCAATTCCTTGGGGCTTGGAGAGTGCCTCTGAGAGGACTGTAGTTCTGGCATGAGCATTTAGGACTGGATTCCCTTCCTGATGTCACCAATGGTCTGCAGTGGGCCTCGAACTCAGGACCATGTTCGTCTGAGTGAAGTGCATAACTGCTAGGCCACAGCTGCTCAATTTGAATTCAACCATGATATGAAAAATATTAGCAATTTGGAGGGGGGTGTAAAATAAACAGAAACTAGTGGAAATCTTCTTGGATTTACTCCAAACACTTCAACAATGTCTCACATGGATACAGAAAATCAGACACTAAAGTGATAGCATACTTATTTGATAAAAAGCCTCTGAATGTATTTATTTTATGTTACTTTTAGCTGTAGATCATAATCAAGGATGGCTTTTTCTGATACTTTTTTCTAAAACAATGTCTTTGAGATGTTGGATGTGTCAAATCCAAATGTCTTCATGCCTCATACACTTTGTCAGCCTCAACTAACTAGGTGTCTACATACACAATCAATCTTTAAAAACCCAACAAACAAGGGTGTTGGAATACATGGGGTGGGTGGAAAATTTCTCCAGTTATCAATAGTAATGGATGTTACTGACAAGTTGTTTAAACTGTAAACAAAATAAAAACAATTTCTCATATTCCTTAATGCTTGATTGAATTGCAGACTCAAATAATAAGCAGGGGTTTGGAAGAAGGATGTCCTGGGTAGATTTTTCAAAAAATTAATAAGTGGAAAGGGTATGTTCGTACCCGACTTGAATTTCTCTGTGTGGCTTTGTAGGGGCAGTAAATATTGAAAGAAAGCTCATAATTGGAAAATATGATAAAAACTACAAACCTCCAGCCACGTAATCATTACCAACCTCAGGCATGTCAACATACACCAGTTCTCCTAACTTATCCTGAAAAGAAAACAAAGAGTACTTAAGCCAAAACTAACATAATGGAAGGGAAATGAACCATTAAAAAATTGAAGGGGAAACACTGGAGAGGTCTTATTTTATTAATGGTAGTCTCAATGACTGACCCTCCTAAAAGAAAACACTATCAATAATTGTCTTAGAACCTTCCAGTAATCAAGCTAAGGTCTTTCATTAAAAAAACCTCTTCCAGGCAACCTCTCAAAATTTAAACTGGCCAGGTTCAAAAAGGGTCTCCTTTTCTACAATACTGGTGGAGGCTTCTATATTTTGCAATAGTTCTATCAACTTGATCATTTGTTTCACCTGCATCTTAAAGAAATCCCTCCCCCTCAAATCATCATGAATTAGCAATACATTTTTGAGATAGAACCACCATTTGTTCAGCATTAGCAATCTGAAAATTATCATAAACTACCTATAAATTCACATGCAATTTGATTGGAGTGGGGGTAGGGAGCAATATCGTCAGTTATCTGCAAGAATTGCCTAATTTCTTTTTCCAAAACATGACCATCTTAAATCATTTCTAGAGTGAAGTAACTGGTTCTACCGCCAAGTAATGCACTCACTTTTCACTGTCTAAATCTTGGGCCTCTCCTTACTCCTATCGTTAGCACAGTTCACAAAGCTTTCAATTCAACACATATCAGAAGGAGATGGTGAAGTAAATTAGATCTTTATCTGAAAGTAGCATATTCAATATCAACCTCACACTTTTGTTAAGCTGAGATTGACAATTTGACCGTGAACCAGTACCATAGAAGTTGTTGGTAGAACTTTTATATCAGTACCAACTTCTCTCATTGGTTCTAAAGGGCAGAGGCACAGCCATAGGGGATGCTGGAGTTGCTACACTCCCCACCATTTAGCTTATATGCCAATTTGCAGTAGATCAATAGTACCAGCCCATGTTGTACTAATGACAAAACTAACAGGAAGTCTTCTTTACTGGTATATTGGGCTCAAGGGAAGCTTTCCATATCAGCAAATGTCCTTATCAGCAAATGCTAAAGAGTAAAAACTGCTGATTTTGAAAAGGTTATCTACCAGTTGCATATGTCCTGCTTTCATTAAGTTGACAGTAAGCAGCTAGAATTGCAAAATGTGGTAAGTACTCCATTCAAACCTGGGCATAATCAGTGACTCCAACAGTTCCAATTCCATCTTGGTTTACAATCCATTCATGATCTGATGTGTATTTACGACCTAAGAATATGAAAAATGAAATAGAGAACAGAATTAGCACCAAAATTTGACATAATAGGAGAGCTGGACTGTTTGGAGTGGGATAAATAGGAAATCCCAGAGATGAATTGTTATGCATTCAAAGATGAACTGTTGAGGTAAAAAAGAAAATTGCTTCTTAAAGTTGACACCAGAGCTCATTCAGTTGCTTGAGAAACCAATGCTTGCAGACACAAAATCCAACACTTCACATTCTGTAGGCACTTCAATACAAATCTGCAGTGGACTATATATTAGATTCCGTGTTTTCTGCATGCACATTTTACCTCAGATCTGTGCCCGCAGGCACAAATATTTTATATGAGGCAGGACAACACACACAAATGCAGTGTCGTTCCCATATAAGTTAGAGTGGCCATTTGCTCTCCTAAATTCCCCTGTTTCTCCAGTGTCTTAATGGTTTTTCTAAAGCAAGCAAATGCTGCAACAAATACCACATGTTTCATGCAACAGCACCTAGTACTCAGGAGTGGCACCAAGGATTTTCTAATAGCTTGCAATTACTTTGACTACCATAACTCAGTTGTTCATTTCTATTTCTTGAATACTTCAACCTACTTGGCTATCAAAAATTATCAACTCATAATGTGACATAATGCTTCAATTCTCAAGTGGAGCTAGTGATTCTGAAAAAGTTAACTTTGTTTATTAAAGGTCAAGTGCTGGTCAAAGAACTGTCCTATAAGAGTTCTACCATTGCTGAATGAAAGTTAAATTCCTTTTTCTTTATATTGCTATACAAAAATGTAGTAGTTTGAAGGAGGGGCTGAGGATGCTTGCTCTTAACTCTTCACTCATAAATACTTTGTAAGTGCACCTTTGTAGCTTACATAGCTATCCCGTAATAAATTTGCCCCCAATTTTTGAACATCCCCTACCTTCATCCAGCCATGAAGCCAGGGCGTAGTAAGGGATAGTGCCCCCAGCCCAAAAATTTTCCCCACCCTTCCCTGCCCATAACGTTGAGTCATAGTCACCTGGTATTTTGTTACTGTCCTTTCTATGTCAAAGTACATAAACTGAAGCTTTCTAATGCTAATTAAATTATGTTTGCAAAGGGATATTATCCAGCATTGTGGGGAATGCTATTGTAAAAATTTGTTCCACTGGCAAGCCCCTAGTCCCTCTTTGCTGCTTTTATGGCACTATAAAAGGCATTGGTAACATTATAACCAACATAGAAGATGTGGTGATCAAAACATTTCTGATCAGAGCCTCTAAACTGCCTCCTTTCCCCGTGAGCTGAATAAGCACCCTCTATACATTTAAATGCGGTTTCCATACCCATCTGACCTGGTTGCATCCATCCCTTGAAAGCTACAGTGGTTCTCTGGCTGTTTCTAGCAGGGGGGCCAAAAACATGCTAGTGCCCCCTCATGAAGAACTGAAATGTGTAATTGGTAACTGCTTCACTGCCACTATACTCTAGTGTCACTAATAGAAGGGGTGGAGATAATAGAAGGGGGTGCTCATATCAGCCAGTATTTAATAGAAGGGTGGTGCAAATAGAAGAGGGGTGTTAACGTCAGCTAATTTTCAATAAAAAGAGGGTGCTAATAGAAGGGGGTATGCATGTTGGCAGCTTTTCAATAGAAAAGGAGTGCTAAGAGAAGGAGGTTCATGCTCGTAAATTGTTTTAATAAAACATACTTTAATTTTCTGTGTGTTCTGTCCATGAACAATTTGTAAAATTCATTAGAAGGGGGGTGTTAATATTCAATTCTGGGAAGGAAAATTCTCCTGAAATTAATAGACAGGGGGCTGGTCTATTGGAGACACTAGAGTAGGTACTATGGCTGAAACAACATCGCTCACCATTGAACGTCATGTAACAGTGCAAGAATGGAAGGCCTCAAATAACTTAGCTGTGAGTAGACACTGATGCCCCTCCAAATGGATACAAGGCTTTGTAAATTGTACGAGCTAAAAGTCTTAGGGCATCATTCACAGAGAAGAAGGGAGGCTACACACAGAAGAAGGGAGGTCACAAGCACCCGAGTGGAGCAAGTAAAAATTTCTTAAGATCACACCCTCTAGAAGGTTGGAAATTACCCTTTTGGAACATAGCACAAAAACATGCTCATTATTGACCTCTCTAGTCAAAAAATGAGTACATGCCCTCATCAAAATCTTTCTGAATTAGCTTGTTTAGTACATTAGACCCTATATCAGCTATCCATCTTTTTCAATTTGACCTGATGAATCATCACTAGGGTATTCACTAGAAGATCTCTTTTATATTCATCAGTAGCACCATTGCCAGGTTCTGGAATCCATATTTGCAAATGAATTAAATCCAGAAGCTGTAGAGATTTTCTAGTGCATTCATAGAGTCTCCACTGTTCTAAAAAACAACAAACCAAAATGAAAGAGATTTTCACATCCATTGTGTTGGGTGCAAGATTGATTACTGGACTAAGAGCTCTCCTTCAATAAGCATGTTAAATGGTGAATTTAAGGGCATTTCAGCTCGGTGTCTTTGAGTTTACTTGCTAGTTGTAGAGAAAGTTACATGTGATGTTGATATACAGCTAAAAACATGATGAACTATTACTACTAAATTTTTCTACAGCTGCCCTATTTGCAATAAGGCTGAAATTTTGAGACTTTCAGAAATTCAATAGATGAAGATTTTTCAGATTCTTCAAGATTGTCATCGACATATTCGCGATATATATCAATGATTTCCACCTCGCGTTTATGAAGCATAGCTACACCACTGTCTCAATTCCACGTGGGCACACCTTTTGACGCTATTACATAAACTTTGGCTTTCTACCATACTCCATTCGCAATTATCATGGCTACAAAATTTCGCAAGTGCTATATTGCAAAGAAGTAGTAATGACTTGAAGATAACATGAGATTCTAAATGCTAGTATTATGTGCATTAATCGAAAACTAACGCATTCTATGAATTTTTTATACGCACATTGAAGAAGCTGTATACTTAGCCCGAGTCTTAGGCCCATTCATTATATCAAATAGCTCTTAGTGGCTAAAAGGTTGAAGATGCAATGGCAAATACGACATTTGCTGTAGTTTTTAATAAAAACAATGTCCACTTTTGCAAGACCTAGGATGCTTCATTGCAGGTATCATATTACATTTGAAGAGCATTGCGACGGACAAATCATAGAACACAAAAGGTAAGAGTGAAAAATGGGTAGCAGCACACTTGCCACTCAGAACTGCACTGATAAAACTGAAATTGCGTCGTGAAATTCTCGAATAGCTGAATGGAATAGCAGCAATCCTTTTCATTCGCAACATGGACAGAATATTTCTTGTTGCATGCACGGCCGCCATCTTGAAGTGGGTATGACCAGTATGGCGGTCTGACAGATTACAGCTAGAGACACTTAATTACGTCACACGCCAGGGGTGAATGGTCTGGTCCAAATGAAATGAAGCTACGATGAATTCAGTGCACCTTTATGGCTGAGAGTACCGCAAAAGCTACGTTTATTCAACAGGTTTCCCTGTGTGCAAGGACTTTTGATTAACTAAGATCTGCATCTATGGGCAGGGGCCGCGCAATAGGGGGTTGGGGGCCATGGCCTCCACTTTTTCGGAGAGAAAAAAGCTGTAGCAAACAAGATATACAACTCTGAACAGTATTGATGCGTAAGTTGCGCATAGTCTATGGAAGTAACAGCTACGTGGAATTCTTCCAGTATCAACGAATGCAGGCGTATGGAGGATGTAGCTTGTGCGTAGAGGAGAGGCTATTGGTGCAAATCATCAACTGTAAGTCTGAAATCAGTATTTCCGGAGTTTAATAATTGTATGCTAGAAGGCCACCAGTTCCCTAGTATCCCAAATAAAAACCATCATTGCAAAACGAGTGGAAGCAATACAAGACATGACACTCTAGTAGTTTAGATTCGTACTTTGGTCTGTATATATCTTCAGTCTCACTCTTTAGCCATGTATTGCAACTTTCTTGGCTTTTTCACACTTTCAATATTAAAATGTTTTATGGATTTCTTAGCAGAAAGTTTTCAAGGTCCCATGTTTTGCGTAGCCATATTAGTAGAAAGTGAAAAAGTTACTTTTGCACCCAAAATATTTGTAAATCGTAGATAGATTGTTGAAGAAGAGCCCAAATGAAACGCATATCATTTTATGCATATCTATTTGAGTAATCGAGCATTTATTTCTTAGACACCACTTTCACATACGACTGAAGACTTATAGTCTCTATAGCAGAAATTAAACCTTCTCAAATCGATGATTTAGTGTGCTGTTGTTGATCTAATCATTTCTCTAAACGTAGAAAGGCGTTCTTCGGAGGTCTTAATTGCGCAATTTTTAGAAACTTTCTAGGAGGCATACTACGCCACCTTACCCCTCACAATCACCACGTTAGAATATGTCCTCTTTGAGTTTTTCAGCTTTCTCTTTTCTATATTTTCTTTTGGATAAATTGAAGCTTCTCAAATCAATTAACAAATATACTGCTTCCTATCAAGAAATGAGGCTTTTAACATGTAATGTTAAAAAATTTTTCATTCTAAGTCTACCAAGTCTAATACCAAGTCTACCCCCACTACAACGTTTCAATAACTTCTCTCCCGCCGTGGCGTTCTTTAGAGGAAATACACGCTTGTTCTATAAGAAAAAAGTTTATAAGAAAATGAGGCTCAAATCATCAAAATCTTAAGAAAATCGTAAGAAAATCACGGGGCTCAAATTCCAAAATTAAGTGTGTTTATAGGCCAAAAATCGGTAATTTCGTCGTTATTGCATTCAACATGTTAAAGATGGAATTCAAATTCAAGTATACAATAGTATTAACGAAAGTGTAAACCACTCTAGCCAGTTCATTTCAACAAAAGTTAAGAAAAAGATAAGAAAATCTGAGGCTCAATTTCGGAAAAAGTTAAGAAAATTGAGGCTCTGGCAAAATAATGAGTTTCTTATAAAAAAAACGTGTATTGTATTCTCATGCTGCAGGGCAGTGGCAGAAACTCAAGGGGAGGGAGGATGTGTGGCTGCTCCCTAATAATTTCAGACTTGCAAAAATGTAAATCAGGTTGCTTTTCCTTGTTCATTCAAAGTCATTGGAAACAAGTTAGGGGATAAGTTTTCCTCCTCAGCAGTATGATCAATGATGAAAAAGATTTATATTCTATTTAGTAGAAAGCATAGAGATAATAATGGTAGAAAGGCATATTCCAATCATCAAGAGGGTATGACCTCAAACATTTTTCCAGGTGTAAGTCTCCAGAACCCCAGCTTTCTCTTTACCTATTTGCATATTTTCATAGCTATAGTCTTCCAAACTCTTTTTCTTCTCCAAGAACTGATATTGACTTAGCTTTCACAAGGCTTTCACCCCCCCCCCCAAAATGTCAGTGTCCACCAGTGTTAGCTGGCTGTTTCTTGATAATTATACTTTCTATGCTATATATGCTATTATGATTACTGCAAAACACATGAGTTCTGCTTTATATTCTTACTCAAAAGTTTAATACTAGTTTACCTTTTGTAGCAGAAATTAAATCAAGACAAACAACTCAAAATTTAAATTGTTTTTCCTAACAATCAAATCATTTGAGTATCCTTTCAGGTCTATAGAACATGCATAAAAAATAATCATAATTATCATGATAAGAAAACATGTCTCCTTGAAAATTCCTATGTCAGCAAAAAAGTAGTAAAAATCTTAGTACTACTCTACTCAACTATTTGTCTCCAGGGATGCAGGAGCATTCAAAAAATGGGAGCACAAATATTCAAGGGTACCCTTACAAGCAAAAAAGGGCAGCTCTCAAAGCTAAACAGGGGCAGCTTTACATACAAATTTGAGACAAGTGGGGGCATGTACCAACTGTGCCTCCCCAGATCCTACATCCATGTGTGTTTCCATATCAAAAGCATCTAATATTTTTCTTAAGACCTCACTTGGGGTAAATTGCAAACATTACCTATTTCATATAAACTACTCCACCTCACTTACTGTGTTGCTCTATACAATTAATTTGTTCATCCAATGACACATTCCACATTCATTGTACAATAGTCCTATGCAGCAAGGACTTTATTTGAAATGATGCATAAATGTACTCAAAAAGGTAATTCTACCTATGTCCATAACTTTTTACATTGATGGGAACTAAAACTGCTGTATGAAAGTACTAAAATATGTGCTCTCCAGTCAAGAATAGATGTCCTCAAATGATTTGTTTTTGCAACAAATGCAAAACAGGGCAACATTATTGCAATCCCTTACTTAATAATAAAAGCCCAAAAGAATAATGTCCAGCCTACACCAAGAACTAGCACAACCAGATGAGCAACTGGAAAAGATTCCTATGCCTTCAGAATAAATAACAATACAGCTGAAGGTGTTACCACTGATATAGACATTATGGAAGAGGATGGTATATGTACACATTCACAGCATGCTGGAAACAGCATGGTGAATTACTAAGCCCTTATTCAAGGCATTTATTCAGCCCCCATCTGTTGCCACACCTTTCTATTCTGGACTGGAGAGTAGGCAATCTATAAAATAAGATATCATATATCTGACATTGATCATTGGAATCCCTTTCAGTGGCCCTTTTTAATAAATGTGAGGTAAAACAATTTGTTGATTGACTGCTAATTAATTCAATGGTAAAATAGACATTAAAACCAACAGCAGTTCTTTTTCTTATGTGGCTGAATAAATGGCTGAAAGCCAGGACCCTTTTCAACAGGTCTTACACGCCTTGATACTAAAGTTTGTGCAATATTATCAAAGAGCTGTCTGACATTTGTGCCTTCCTTAGCTGATGTCCTTGTATAGCCAAAAAATACATCCCGATTGCTCTCCAGGCAATCATCTATTCGTGCCTGAGATACTTCCTCCCTTTTCAAATCAACTTTATTTCCAACTAAAAAGTAAAGGGCATTTGGAGAGAAATCCTTACTTCTTATGCGTTTAACCTCTCTATCCACTTCTTGGAAACTTTCAGGACAATCAACTGAGAATACAATGATAACAGCTTTTGATTCTGTGAAATAGGACTCAGTTAAAGATCTGTAACGCTCTTGTCCTGCAGTATCCCATAACTGTAACTGATGGGAGAAGTCACATATAAGTTAAGGAAAAATTCAAAATAAAAAAATGATCAGAGAAGATGTAACTATGCTGTAAATTATCACAAAGGGAAATATCAGACTCAAGAAATTTACATAGCAAAGACACAAGATAAAATTGCCTAACTGAGATCAGCAGGGATGCCTATGCTGGGAGGGAGGCCAGGCTGTATTTTATGTAGACCTCACACTGGAGGTACACCAGTAGATCCTCAAGTGTAGCCCAACATCTAAGGTACACCTGAGGTGCAAAAATCAAAAGAACCATATTCAAAGATTTGCATTCTATTACATCAGTACACCAAAGAGTATAAGTTAGGCTATATCTATGCCACCAAACCAACAGGAAAGGTAATACCACACTGGAGATCTTTGGGCCTAAGTGCATGAAATGCACCTTGGTGGGGGAAGTAGGGGAGCTGTCCCCTCTGCCCTCTTCTATGGAAGCAGGAGGGACAAGAATGGCCCCTTCATATTGACCTCTTTCCGTATCTCCTATCTTGTAAAGGGGCATTTTCTTGTGTTGTAAACAGTTTGGTTAAAAAAATTTTTCTGGGAGTAAGTTCCCAGTCCCCCAACGAACGATGGTATAGCTGTGAGACCAATATACTAAACATTGCCAATCTAGAAAGGAGTTCGAAGACCAAAGTCTACCTCTGTGGAAAACCATTCCCATACATACACAGAAGTGCCCTCAGAGGAAGTCTTCCCCCCTTCCTTCGGTACGCGTAGGAGTCCCTGGAGATAAGGGTACACATAAGCCTTCCCATGGCAATTACAAAATTGTTTGCGGAACGAAAGGATTCCAAATTTAGTAGAAAGATTTGACCTTACAGCTTGGAGGCTGTGGGCTGTTTCTGCAACAATAAATCTCATGCAAACGCTAAAGTAACAAATTTTAACATCCTACCGTCACTTTTACAGGTGGACCACCGTCCACCTCAACGTCACAGGATACATTGCAGGAGTCTGTTTCTGCTCTAGGTGACTTGCTAAACTCTTTGCCTCTTATATGGTTGAAAATGGACGTTTTCCCTACACCGGACAAGCCAGCTAGACACACCTTATACAGATTCGGACTTGTTGCAGCAGCCATCTTGTTTTAAGTGTTGTGAACGAGACAAAAACGTTGCCGCGGTGTTTATGAAACATCTAACGGTATGCCATATAAGGTAGGCTACTTTTGTGTCCAGTATTTTCTCGAATAGAAGCCGCCCTCACATAGAAGCCGCATTTAGGAACGATAATGGAGTAGCCGCCCTTAACAATTTCTTAATATTTCCTTTTGCCAGTTTCTGCCATAGTTTCAAAAACTAACAAATGTCAAATACTTCACGCAGTTGTAAGGAAATTTGAATGCAACGTAATGGGTAAACAAATGCGCTGCGATGACTGAAAAAGTGAATAAAAGCCTCCCTCGAATACAAGCTACGTTCAAATAGAAGCCGCAACTTTACAAAAAAACTGATAGAAGCCGCATCTTTTATTTGAGAACGTATGGTACCTAAAAATTCCAGATGCTCTAAACTGATTCTACAAGCAAGAGGGTTCAATTCCAAGAATAATGATGTTTCAGTATCTATTATTCATTATCCCACCCCGTGTATGCGGTGTTTAATAGAGGGCGGTGTTACCAAGAGAAAATTTCTTTATCGATATTCTATTTTAGAGATTTTTAACCACTAGTCTACCGTGAGAGACCTTCAGGTGTGCCGTGAGAAGTTATCCAATACCTCTTTTTAAAAATTAACGGCAAAGTAATCGTAATCACGCCCGCGAACACTGGAGCAGGATGACAATGTCTGCAATAATTCACCTAGGTTGCATAAAGAAGTGTTCATAAATGTACTTTTCAGTCAATTCTGAATTGACTTCTACGCATTCTAGAATCCTGATACATTTGCATGATGAAACCAGGTTGAGGGATGAAACCGGGTTGTCTTTCTTACCATGTGTTAGATCATATTTTATCAGATATGGAAAAGGGATACATTGTTGCTGCTTTCTTCATAGATCTTGCCAAGGCTTTTGGCAATGTAGAAAGCAGTTTTCTGTTGAGAAAGCTGCACCCTTATGAAGTACAAGGGACATAACAAAAATGGTTTGAATCATATCTATCTGGCAGGCACCACATTACATCAGTAAATGATATCCAGTCAGCTGAGCTTCAAAAAAAGCATATGGAGTCCCTCTAGGGTCAACTCTGGGGCCACTTTTATTCATTTGTTACACACACGATATTCAAACTTTTTTGAAGTGTGTTTTTCATATATATGCAGATGACACTTTCCTTCTGTACTCCAACCCTGAAACAGATACCTTGACAATGTAAGTACAAGCTGGAATCAGATTTTTAGTTGAGTGGCTGTCGTCAAATAAGCTCACTTTCAACGTTGAAAAACAGAGTTTATTCTGTTTGCTAATAAAAGAATCCTGCATCTAGTAAAGAGTTTCTACCTGGTCATAAATGAGATCAAGATCAGGAGGGTTGAAAAGTTAAAGCCCTGCCAAATTTGATGAATGATACTAAGAAGCTTCTGCTTAACACTCTATTTTTACCTCACATTGATTACTGCAGTGAGGTTTGGAGTTCTACTTCAAACTCATGCCTGAAAAAGATGGCTAGTATCTATAATCGTTCGGTACAAATATTAAATGGAGTGAATGATGATTATTGCAATTTGAATACCAGACTGGAGAAAAACATGCTAAAGATGATAGTTTAAGATCGTTAACAGGATCACTCCAGTATATTTACAAGAACGATTGAAGCTATCTAGTGAAATACATTCGAGAATAACAAGAAGTGCATTATCAAACAAGATGTTCATCAAGAAAATAAACACAAAGTCACAGACTAGCATTTTACCACAAGGGCAGAATGTGTATGGAATTTATGGATTGACCTCCATTAAAAGTTTATTACAGTTCAAGAAAGGTGTAAACATCTTCTATTCGAAAAAATAGCAGAACACTACAACTACATCCTAAAAGAGTCTTATTCGTTCATTTTATATTATTTAAGGCACACAAACTGTTTATTTTATAAGATTTGTTATGTTCTTTTAACTTTTGCTTACAGTAGACCTTTTTGTAAAGACCTGTGTTTATCGTTTATCAAAGGCTACCCACTCTAAACACGAGATATTATTATTAATATCATTATTTTGAAAATTAATGACGAAAACAGATACATTCTATTCTGCAAAAGGCATTTTAAGACGCTTTATAGGGCGTTATCTCAAAAAAATGTACCTGAGGGCAAGCTCTCAGACCCCCACTTTCCTATACAGCACCCACAGAAAACGACCAGGGGTGCAAATGAGAATTTTTAGGGGGATGTGCGTTCATGGTACCGAGTTTTCATCATGACGGACCGATTCTGCCAAGTAGTTGCTGGAGCTGCTCACGCACCTCTATTGCACACTTTTTTATAAGAACATTTTTATAAGAACACGAGCCTGAAATCTGGGGGGAAATAAAGGTTGTTAAGAACAAATTAAGAACAAGGCTGAGGGTGAAGTACTGTCGTGAAATGCATTTTTGGACAATGATGAATAAGCTTTTCACTAGCATATGGAAATGAAAAGTCCTTTACTTGCTAGCCTGAGGAAGAATGACAGCCTTGTCACCTCTCCTCTTTGATTTTCGCGAGTATGTTGTCCCTAGCCATACAAGACATTGTGCTAACTTTATTTATAAATAATTTTTTATAAACTTTTGAGATCATTTCAGATGTAACGATTGGCTAATGGACTCTCAATCAATCAAAACATCCAATGATGTCTTGTATATTCTCTTGACATGTATTTCTAAACAGCCTACATGCTACTAATTTAAGGTAGTATACCCCCATTATACCTTTACTAATATTTATTGCATCCATATTGTTACAATGGGTTTCATTATTGTGAAACCTTCAGTAAATCGTAGTTGAAGGGCCTTAAAGCAGAAATAATAGAAATTTTTGGCATTTTAAAGGGTGTGGCTAGAACAAAATGGCTTCAAATTGACCACACCCAAAAACATTTGTAACATGATATCTCCATATAGAGTTATTGCTTTGGCATGAAAATTGATATGTATATTAATATGATAGAGCTTGTGGGTTTGAAGCAATATCAGCCCAGTCTATTGCAGAATATTTACATGCCAGACAAAGTTTTGTTTTCCTTACTCAGGCAAAAACTTTGGCCACGCCTTATTAGATAGCCATTGGAGTGAATTCAAAAATATTGCTTCATTCCCTAAGTGGATACATACTACACTATCAAGCAAAGTTTCAGGTGAATAACACAAATATGCTGGGAGAAACTGTGTTTTAAAAACTGAATATAGTCAGAAAAATCAACATTGAGAAAATAGCTTTCAAAGTTAGCAGACCAATAACTACTAAATTTCATTGGCTAAAATCCCCCTTAGTGATATGAATGCTTTCCATCAGATGTTTTTTCTTCATCCTCAAACCCTTTTCTAATAGCCCTCGATTTTTTACTTCTTTTTTTATCTTTTTCATTAGATTTTCTTGCCATTCATCTGACTCTTGATTCATCAGCTTCCATTATAAGGCTAGCCATAAATCTGCCACAATCTAGTCCAAGTTCCTTTGCAACATGGCAGATTCCTATTTTCCCCTCATTGAAATCAATTATAGCTAAGCTTACTGCCATAGTGAGAGTGTCCTTTTTCATAAAAATATTCTTTGGACACTTTTTCCAAATGATGTTGTTTAATGCTTCATTAGCATTTTGTGTCAGCCCATGCAGACATTTTGAAAGCAAACTTTCAGATGAGAGATCCTTGAATATTGGCACAAGTTCATTTTTAATTGAAAATGGAAGATTAACTTTCTGTTTATATTCCTTTTTACCAGTCACCCTGTCACTGTGCCACTTGCACCAACTACTTATTCCATGAGGACAAAACTGATGGTGGATAGATTCTTTTTTAATATCACTACAGTGATAAAGTACTGCCCCAACAGCTTTACACAAGGCATATAAATTGTCAGTATTCTGCCTAATGGCCATACCATGATAATTTTGCATGGTATTTATGGCTCTATTTGAAAGTCTACCTTTGCCCACTATTACTTGTCTTCACTTTATTAGCTGGTATGGATGAGAAATATCTATCTGTCCAGTTGCAAGACTGGCAATGAAAAGACAGAAAAAGGCAAAATCCATGCCTCTTTGCAAAGTCACTTTCAAAAACTATCTGGCTTGTTGCAAGATCATGTGCAAAACGGATGAATGCAGGAACATATAAAATTCATCATTGCTTTCCAGTTCTCTTTTACGTTTTCGACTCAACACAAGTTTTTGTGAGCTGCTGCATTCAGCTTGTTCTGCTGGCCGAGCAACACTTTGACTTGACACAGGCTTGGTATACTGGTTGCCATAAAACGCTCTTTTCTTTGCTCGTGCTCTACTTCTAGCCATTTCAGGAGATATAAAGTACTAAGCAAAGTATACTTGGAAACCTAAGATTAATCAAGCAGCTGCAGAAACAACAGGCTTTCCTACTAATCGAGCAACAAAACGTGCTTTCGTGACAACCAACAGCCTCTTGCAATGGTCTCAACATGAACTTACTCAAAAGGAGGCTATTTAAGATACCTATTGCAATCGTTTATTGAGGCTATGAGGGAAGAAATTGTGGGGCATAAAGAGAAAAATTCGTTGCTATGGCGTTGCTAGGGACAAATAAATGTACTACCGCAAAAGAAAACCAATTTTTGCCTACAAAAATTGACCGCTGTCCTCCTTTTTTCACCATCATTGCATTCTGTAAGCCAAGTATCATCAATTAAATGAAAAAAAATTTTTCTCAAAAATTTTTCATGGAATGGGGGTCTTCTACCTTAAGAACAAATTAAGGACGGGTCATTATTTATAGCCAGGGTTGGTACCTATGATAAAATGATTGAATAAAGAATATTTTTAGGTGGGCAAAGGTTGGGTAGCAAGAAATTAGATAAGGCAAAGGGGTGGGTGAGAGAATCAAATGCTGCCTTAAACTGTATAATCCTGGCTAAAAAATGTCAGATTGTTCTTCTTTGAACCCATTACGATTTTCCAAATCTTTCTCAGAGGGCTCGGTAAGCTAAATTGCGATTCCTCAAATGACTGTGAATTGCATTTTTGTTTATTGTAGAAACATGGATAGGCAGAACTTATAATCATAGCCCTTCTCTCTTCGGTGCCACCCACCATTATAATTAAAGACCCTTCCCTAAGAACAATTCAGCCTTAAAATTTCAGAAAAATTAAGAACAGCCAGCCTGAACCTCAATTTTACTGGTTCTTACAAAGAAGAGTGAAACGTGGAAACAAGAATAAATGCAATTTGCATTGCAGTGTGTTAGCAAGTGTTAGTATTCAGTACTATGGTAGCACTAACAATAAACAAGATTATTATTATTATCCCCTTACTTTCATTGCATTATATTATGTCCTCTTAAATTTTTCAGCCGTCTCTTCTCTACATTCTCTTTTTATAGCCTCTCTGAGAGTTGATTGATTTGGCAAATCAATTATGAAATGTACTGTTTCCTATCTACAAAGGGTGTAGTTCTAAAGTTAAAAGTATGCTTTTACAAGATTGACAGAACATAATTCCTAAAAAATTTTCCTGGGGGCGTCGCCCCTTGATCCCCATTCTGCCCCTGTCTCTAACTCCTCAGCAGTTGGCAGTGTCGCTATCTTACCAAGCCTCATGTGTAAAGGGTAAACATTAATTACTGATACAACGTAATGATTAACACAAAATGATTTTAAAAAACTCAAATAGTTTGAAAATATAGTGCTATACTTCATACATAAAGTACCATGGAAACTAGTAATCAATGCGCGGCTCCTGGAGAACTGCGACTGGTTTTGCGTGTGGTAAACAGAGATTCAATACTTACGGAGCCAGTGCGGGACCGGGCTTTGAAATTATTGGGGTGTGACACCTCCCCAAACCCCCTCATTTGCACCCCTAAAAACAAATATTCTTGCATATGTTGTTTCATCTATTTGTGTAAATTTGCAACATGCAGTACTTTCAAAACTCTTGATTGGGCTTCGAAACTTCTCTACGTGCCTAAATGTATATTCGTCCATGTAGCAACAAGCAGCCGATTGCTCCTTTCTCTACAAGTTGTCATTTTGTAAAATGTTTGGATAGTGGTCTGCCACAAGATTTTTCTAGTGAAAAAATGTATCGTGGCTCAATAAGGGTCAAGAAACACTGTGCTAGGTCATCATATAAGTCCAACAAAGGATCGCAACCGGTGCTTAGTAAAATTGTGGACTTATGCACGCTTATTATTCTAGACCAGGGATGGCTAACCAGTGAGAGGCTAAAAGCCGCATTCTTTGATGTGATTCTCCAAAGCATTGATGGCGCCAGAAAAAAATTGCTGGGGGGCTAGAGCTGTCAAAGTGCGGATAGTGAGAAGTATCCGAGAATCAATGCAGACAATACCTATCGTATTGCCTAAAAAGACTAAAACAAAGGTCGCGGATTTTATGAAGTGCCGGTGGTGCATGGAAATTTAGGTGCCCACGGGGGCCTAGCACCAATTTTGGGGGCTACAGCCCCAAAGCCCCCGCTGCTGCCGTCCCTGCTGCAAAGAGCCACGTCAAACTCATTACCATCATCCTTTCCTCTCACATGAAAATACCTTGTTGAACTCAAGTCAATTAAGCATATATAAGAAGCACACACCTCAATATGCCGCACGAAACTAGGCAAACAGCCGGGGGTTGGCCACCCCTGTTCTAGTCCCTGCCTAGCTGGGATATGGGACACATTAGCAAAATACCTACACCGACTGGCTACTCTTTCCCAGCACTACCTAAAAGCAATGAACACAATGGCAGTTTTATGGACAAGCTGAAGAAACATATTGCCAATGGATTAAATAACAATTTCATCTGCTCATAGAAAGAAAAGCCAGAAAAGCAAAGTTGTCGAAAGAAATTTGCTTCATAAAAAAATGTCATTTTTCAGGATATTCAATTTAAAACTAACCAAAAACTAAAACGAACATTTTTTTTTCTATAGATATAAGAAATTACATTAAACAATTTACAAATTGACAAACTACTTTACAATACTACAAGGACGATACCAGGGGGTGCAAAATATCATGACTACCCCCTGGCCTTTAAGGCACCCCTCTGGTCGAAAACGAAATGAAATGAAACTCATAGGACGAGACGAACATTAAACTAAAATGGACAAAAGGACGAGAACTATGCAGTTAACTTTGCATAGATGGACAGAACAAGATCCCCTACGTTCAGGGGCGTAGCTAGAGTGGGGTGCGGGAAGGATACCGCACACCCCCCAATATTTAGCTTGTCGGCAAATTTGCAGTAACTGTTAAGCTCGTTAGCAAATTTGCAGTATACCATTGGTGCTTGTCGAAGTTGGGACGGGAAGAAAGCCTTCTTTGTCGGCAAATGTGGTTGAGGGAAGTCTTCTTTGTGAGCAAATTGGGGTTTCACCCTTCCAGAAACTTACCTTAGCTACGCCCCTGCTTACGTTCTTGTGGAACTGGGACGCTAAAAGGGCGTTACACATTAATTCATGCTGCAGTGAGATCTTGAAAGACTTGAAAGATTCTAGTAACTGAGAAATTCACCTAACAAATTATCAATTTCTGGATTAAAATAACAAGGAATATTAACTACATTGAATGGCTACAACTGGCTACCAGTAACACTATAAAGATCAAAAATAAATATGACAATACATTCTTAAAAACTCATGAATAAACCCTGAGGCAGGGGGGACTACTTGAAGAAAATTGCATCTACACGTTTTCTATATATAAGAGAGTAGTTTATATGACAGTAGCTTTCGACTGCTCAAAAAAAATTTTTTAATTCAGTACTGGACTTTTGAGATCTAAGAAAGTCTATAAGGGTTTATGCATTTAAAATTCGAATTGTCTGTGTACAAAGTTTAAAGTACGTTACGCTGCTTCTCCTCTAGCAGCTTAACGTCTGCTATTTACTTACTTTGCTCATCATTTCAGTTATACTTGGACCTTTTTCACTTTCCACTGATGTGCGTGCAAAAAACATTGCAATTCAAATTTTTTGCTGAGAAAGTCTTAAGAAAGTTTTGATACTGGAATCGTGAAAACGCTGAGAAAGTTTCAGTACTCAGGGGCGTCGAAACGATTCTTAAAGTTGTGGGGGGGGCTAATTAATCGAATTCACAGGGGTCACGGATAAGCTCGGAATTCTGCTTATTTGTGTTGTCTAGAGTATCACATTTTAACGTTTTTTAAATATTAGCACGTAGAAACTGGTTTTTTGTGATGCCTTGTTCTAACAAAAAATTGTTGAATAATAAAAAGTTCAAAATCCTATTTCAATACACCTTTCACCATATAACTTCTGAAAAGTAGCATGTTTTATAACACAGGATTCTAGTATTTCGTTATTAGTTAGATGCTATTACCATACGCTTGAAGTGAAAGCATTAAATTGAATGCATTTGGTGACATTTAAATTACCAAAAGCAAGGTTTCATTCATAAATACACCTTTGCTTGCATTGTAATAACAAAAATGAAACGATGCCTTTGTAAATTAACACTTTCAGAAAAGATTGGCACAAAAATTATATATAAAATGCAGTTACAAGTCAAATGTGGTAAAGGTTCCAAAATTGTTGTGACGCACACTATTCAACGACACAAAGTCATTGGCAACGCTGATAATATCTAAACCATCTACCAAGTCCTTGTGTGTATGCAGATAAAGCATTGAATCTAGACTGTGTCATGGTTGATCGCAGACCCTGTCTTGTGAGAAGGTCTAGACTGGACCCTGTCTTGTGAAAAAGGAATCAGTTTGTTTTCCAATATGTTTTAAGATTTTTCTTTGATACTGCACTGCAAAAATGTGGGGGGGGCGAGTGCCCCCGGCCCCCCCAGTTTCGACGCCCCTGGTACTGGGCTGAAAAAACTTCCTTACAAAATAAAAAACGTCTATCATTATCTCAAGTCAAAGTCCTTTCCCGCACCAATGGCGCATAGGGCGGCGCCTATCTCCGTTTCTATAGCCCTAGGCCATGCATCTGCGAATGCAGTGAAAGGTACAGCCGGGAGCTGGTCCACTGGTAGCTCCGCGAGTTTAACTTTCCCACTCCTTCTCAGACGAGAAGGCAGTGAGTACCATTTTTAAAGTCTTTGGTATGACTCGGCCGGGGCTTGAAACCTCGACCTACCGGTTGTGAGGCAGACGCTCTACCACTGGGCCATCACTATCATTATCTACTAACAATCAACTGTGATCTAATTTGTCAAAATCTTTAAGTAGGAGTTGCACATGGCTTTTTCCAATGAAAAGTCCACGAGAGCATATGGTATGCAACAGTGATGTGCTGAGACACGTTCTGTTGGGGGGTGGGGGTGTTATGACCAATTGACCAACTATTGGTACTAAAACAAAAAAAGGTCACAGAATATACTGTGGCCAACTCTATTGCAGCATGGCTGACTTTTGACCAACTTTCTTGTGAATTTGAAAATACTGGGGGGCACAACGCCCCAACCTGCACATACCTGGTAGGCAATGCCTTACTTTTTATCTGCATTTTTCATTTGAACTAAAATATACCACAGATACTTGAAACTTTGCATTTATTCAAAAGAAGTTGACATAACTGAAGATAAAAGTAATCTATTTGTTTTTAAAAGAATAAGCAGCAAATAATTTGCAAAATTTTTAAAACCAAGGGTTTCATGCTACTGTACATATTTTGATACTATTTACTTTCTAATGCAAAAGAAGTTGTTTCTAATACTAAATTCAAAACAAAGCACCACTGCTCCTATTGAAGAGGTTTTAATGAGATCATACAGGTGAGCAGGGGGCAAAGCTAGATAAAATTGTTAGTGGGATGCACAACCCCAATATGCTGATAAACAGACTTTGAGCTCAATTTGGCAACAAAAAGGGCCTTCCTTGAGTTATATCAGTAATAGAATGTTGACAAGAACTATTCATGTGGGTAAATTGGCTAACTAGCTAAATACTAAGGGTGAAGCATCCCCCCTGAACCTCCTATGGCTATGTCCCTGCAAGCAAGCTAGAAAATTGCAATATATTCACTAAATTCTACTTGGAATGTATGGCTCAGTTCAATGCTTGTTTTTTTGCATATGGTCCTCTCTGAAAATACTTTGGATTCCCTTGGTTTATGTTAAATTCAGAAGGGCTGTGCTTTGCTGGCTGAGGTTAAGAATAAAAATCAGAAATGGCTTAATAACTTACAAAACAGAAAGCCTAAATTCTTTTCATTTCAAGACTTCTCCAGTATGAAATGGTCTTGAGGAAAATATGAAGTACTATACACATTACCTAAGTAAGTGTCTGATTACTGCCACTTTTGCAGAAGCTCCTGGTAATTTGATTGTTATCAATGACACTAAACATTGACAGAGGGTCCCTTGAAAATCAGCACTTGCAGAAGAGTAACCCTTCTTGGTTATCTGAAATCAAACCAAATCAAATCAATCATTTATCCTTCATTGCATGGTCAATACAATTGCTATTGCATTTGAAATTCATTGCCAGCAAAGATGCTATAATGCATACCACTCTAAGGCAGAGATGTAAGTAACAAAAAAACTTTAAAAGTGTGTTTTGAAAACTTATGAATCCCAAGCTTCAATAAGCTGCAGAGCAATGCTATGGCAGGGGGATAGATTGTTAGAGGGTGTATTTTGTGATGCTTAACAGATAAGAAGCAAGGAATTTTGACTAGCACTCTTCGAATCATATACTGAAATTCAAAGTTTATTAAACTTTTCCTTTTTGCACTGTTGAAAGACCAAAGTACCAAGTCCAAAACTGGAAATAAATGCATGAAAATGGCACTTTGTTCATTATGGTCTACAATGAATTCACCATCTTAGTGCTAAAATTTGAAATGCATTGCCTGTTGAACTCAAAAGCACTCCATCAAAAATTTATTCAGATCACAATTGGAAATTTTATTTTTTGAGTAAGGCTAACAAGTAAAAGTAGACCTAGCCTATTCCCATTGTGCGATGTCTATCAATCTAAGTAATTTATGGATGAGCATTCACTACTACCCACTAATTTGTTAATGCTTTAGGATATGAAGGGGGGCTCTCTCTTCAATCGGTTTATCTCTTGAGGGAGCTCCTCCTTCAAGTCATTCCCTGCATGCCCCTCTGCCCATGCTCTTCAAGAGCAGGAGGGAACTGTCCCTCCATAACCCCTACTCTAAAATATCTGGTAATATAATGAAAGCTAATATTTACACTTCCACAATTATACTCACCATCTACACCTCAATGCCACACCCAAAATTAACACCAAAAGTTTCTTTGAAGGATAGGAGATTCATTAAATTGGTCTCCTATATTTCTTCTGTGTTCTGAAGGCCTCAGTCTAAAAGTAAGAAGGGAGTTCACAACTTCATTGAGAAGTTCATTGATGCCATTGTTTTCTTTAGCAGATGTCTTCATGTATTTCTGAAATACCTCTGATGTACTACTTTGATATTCATACACAATCTGATCATCTACTTGTAAATCATGGCCATTTAAGTCATTCTTATTACCAACAAGGAAGAAGAGTGAGTCTGGGCATGAGTCATTCTCACGGATATCTTTCACCAAGTCATTAACACATGAAAAGCTCTCTCTACATCCCAATGAAAAAACCATAATGATAGCTCTAGCATTTCTATAGTAACTACTTGTTAAGGAATTGTACCGATCCATTCCAGCAGTATCGTGGAGCTGTAACTGCAAAAGAATAAAACCAAGTTCTTAAACTATGAAAAATTTGAAATGCTTGTTGGAAAAGACAGCTGGAGTATAAATTTCAATAGAAGAGCCATGACAAAAAACATAACTGAGCATTCTTTTCTTTCTATTAAATGCGACATTTCCAGAGTTCAAGATGACAAACCAATTTTAAAGGCATAACCATTGAGTTTCTAAGACATAACTGTTGAAGATGGCATATTGCTTTACAACATAACCAAAAAGACTTTACCAAGAAATTGCCAAACTTTCGAGATGATGTGTCTCATCATCAGCTCTCAGTTGTTTTTGTTATGGGCCTTCTATTGAAATTTATGAAAAATTTATATACACACTTTTATTCTTATAAGAATAAAGGTTATAACAATATTAAGGCTTAGAATTGCTTAAATTTAAGAATAATATAAGAATGATCCAGGGCTCAAGCTTAATTAAGACTTAGAATATTGAAGCATCTGAGCTATAATACTGCTTGCAGATGAACTTTTGCACTAACTATAGACAACATATTATTCTGTTCTACTTCTGCTGTACTTTGTGATAAAGTAAGACATCAGTAAAGACTTGAATACATCCCTTTGATTTTCAGGTGAAGTTACATCTTCTGTATTTACAAACAATTTAAGAATAATCTAAGGCTCAAAACCAAAAAGTTTAAGAATACTGAGCCTGATTGAAACATTGGTTAAACTAACAAAAAGCGTATTTCAAAAATTGAAGCTGCAAAATGGTGTCTCTGATGAGTTCTCAATTATCAATTAATTCAATTGAGAACAATGTGAATCAAACCAGTGGCTCCTATGCATTCTATTTCATCATTAACTGTTTGTAGCCACTGTCTGTAGCCTACTATTGTCATCAAGTGCTAACATGTTTCTATATAGGAAATCTAGCTTTGGCCCTAGACTGATACTTCTGAATTTGAAGATATTTTTTTGTGAAAACCACCCTCAAAGCAAGCTCTTAAAACCTGGAATGAAATGCACTTAAGCATTAGGGAACTTCCCATGTTCTATCACTTCAAAAAAAAATTGAAAATGTATTTGATGAGCTGAAAATAAATCAAACACGAGTCCTTGATAGAACAGCCTAAGATTTATTGTAATTTTTTTAAGATGTTGGACTAGACCGTTATGATGTACTTTGGTTATTATGATGTATCATTTAGTTTTTCAAAATATAGCTGAAGGGTCATTTGTGTAAAAATAATAGGAATATGAATATAAGAAAAGAAGTATTTTAAGGTATAGTGGGTGTGGAAAGATGTAACTATGTACTAAATATGGGAAGCATACAAGTTTGAGTTCAGACTTTATATCTAAATAAAAGTTTCTTTGATATGACTCTCAAATCAGAAATTGGGTAAAGTATAGATTTCAATTTATTTTGTAATGTGCAAGCTTTAAGTATACAGTTTTCAAGTACACATTTGCCCCTCTAGAGTTTTGGTAGCATGTGCCTTATTCTGCTGTCCAATATATACAGGGATAGCTGGAGCCCCCAATAAATTCCCTGAACTCCCTATCGGTGCCTAAAGTTGTGAAGGTTTCTACGAACTTATGGCACTTTTACAATCTGCACTTCCATACTCTATGCCAACGTGAAAGGTGTCATTCTCTAAAATTCCCTCCCTTCACTCATTTTCGGCACTTTGGCAGCATTTGAGCCCCGGAAATTCTCCCCTAGCACTACCTCTGGGTATGGGTCAAACAGCTTACTTTGTTGTCTGGCTCTAGTTCTAAATGTTTCTGGATCGAATATATTAAACTAAATGCATACAATACCATGCTTAGACTATAAAGTTTCTTAGCACTCAGGAGTCTTTAGAACCAGATTCCTTTCTAATATTTCTCAAAAATAAAACCCACTCAAAACTTACTTCCACGGTTTCTGAAGAGTTATTTTGGATTCTTATAGTGTCCCTATCATCATGGGGTATTTCATCGTACGGTTTACCCCTTGCTACATTGTAAATTGCAGTTTTTCCTACATTCGCCTTCCCAGTTAGGCACACTTTGAACTTTTTGGGTTTCATCGACTTCATTTCCACGTACAAAATGGCCAACTTCTCAAAGCATAATGCAGTCCTCCTTCCAAAGCCTCTGAAACAAATTATGTCTAAAGTTTGGACGATTCGAAAAGGAAAGCATTGACTTGTTCCCAAAGCGTGTACACCGGTCGGCGCTCGCTAACCATCGTGAGCAGAACTGTTGTTGACGCTGCTGTTGTTGTTAGCCAGCGTCTGAAGTGAACTTTTTGCGACCTCGGTAGACCCAAGGACGTTGTAGTTAAGAGGCAGATATATTCAATAGCACCCTCGAGAGCAAAAATGGTAGCTCTGTGTTCTCTGCCAATTCGCTAGCGCTGGTCACAGAACCTTTCCCCTCTCTACCCTACTGACTCATGCTCAAAACTTTCGCTTCAACTTCACTATACGTTTTCTTTTTTATAAGAAAACATTACAAGAAAATGAGGCTCAAATGGTCAAAATCTTATGAAATGAAGAAGCTCAATTCCCAAAATTTAGTGTTTTTATTGGCTAAAAATCAATATCTCGTCATTATTGCATTCAAAATATTAAAGATGGAATTCAAAATTCAAGTATACAATATTAATAGCAAATGTCTAACTCATTTTAGCTAGTTTATTTCAGAAAAATTAAGAAAAATTTAAGAAAATCTCAGGCTTAATTTCGGGAAAAGGTAAGAAAATTGAGGCTCAGGCAAAATTATGGTTCTCTTATAAGAAAAACGTGTATGCGCAGAATAATAGTACTCCCCCTTTACAAAATTGCGTTGGCTACTGGGCCTAAACACTGGGTAAATATCTCCAATATACTGGGGCGAGAAAATCATTTGCAAAAACTCTTACGGTGCCTGTAGCAGCAGTGTGCAGGCAACCACCTGAGATGAGAAGTTTCATATCCAACGCCTCCCAATAACTCAACTAAACCGCTTTGATGGCTCGCTAGAGCAAGGTGGATTTTGAAAAATTAGTAATCTTTGAATATGCAATGTTATGAACTAAGCTTCAGAAAAATGAGGGTGCGCAGCAAGCAATTTAAGCCGTGTTTAAAAAAATCAACACAGTCGTAGTAATGTGTAGGATGAGACTCAGTCTTAAATGACCACAAAAATGCAAAAAAGCTCAAAGATTTCAACACAAAAATATAGGCAATGCTACATTCATGTCACATAGCTGATAACTTCAAATTATATCTAATACAACCCCATTATAAAATTCCTAAATTATCCACAGCATAATCATTGAAAAATTATAAACAGCAAAGGTGGATATGGATAGAAGAAGATACTTGAAAATTTCCTATCAATTGGTAAAACTATACAAGGTAATCTGAGAGTAATTAAATTGAATTGGTCAGTAAATGATAATATTGGAAAGGAAAGGAGATGGGGAAATTAGTAAATAATTATACAGTACCCATATTGATTTCTAGAACTAGTGGCTTAATCAGTAAAACAAAAATATACATTTTTTCTTAATTCTGTCCCAAACAAAACATTTAATATACAAGTGGTTAGGATCAAGTGAGATTTTACATATAAGCCGTGTTAAAATCTATGTATTATCAAACGTTGTGATAAAGGTAGTATTTTCGCAGACAAAGTCTATGCTATTATCATGCGGTCCTTATGAAAATATGCCAAGCACAGTCGTGCTATCTGGAGATTTTCCGTGAAAATTAATCAAAATATCCATGTCTTCACCATATTGCAGTGCTTGAAATAATTAAATGTTCGCTAATACTAAAGTAGTTGGACACCCATTAGTCCCAAATATTCGCTTGACGATAAACCCTACTTAGACTAAATAAGCGTGGCTTTATCAAGTTAATTATAAAATATACTACAATAGCGTACTAGAACGTTCCTTCTTCTTGAACAAGTCTCTCTTTTTTGTTGAAGCATCTTTAAGTCTATGAAACCCACTTAGAAGCTTGTTCTTCATATCTTCTTTCCCAGTAAGTGACGATCCAGACCTTCGCACAGAGCAGAAATCATTCAACAACTCCAAACCCAACATATTCATATAAATATGTAAGCAACTACACATTTTTTATAAGAAAAAAGTTTTTAAGAAAATGATGTGTAAATGGCCAAAGTCTTAAGAAAATCACATAGCCCAATTTCCAAAATTAAGTGCTTTTGTTGGCCAAAAATCGATATTACGTCATAATTACATTCAAAATTTAAAAAAATTCAAATTCGAGTATACAAGATTAACAAAGAAATTATAACCCATTTTAGCCAGTATATTTCAGTAAAAGTTAAGAAAATTTTAAGAAAATATCAGGCAAAATTTCGGGAAAAGTTAAGAAACTTGATGCTCAAGCAAAATGATTGCCTTTTTACAAAAAAACGTGCGGGTTTATTACAACTGTTTTTGAAAGCTTTTCAAACAAAAGAGTGTGAAAATGTGGCAAATTTGAGAAGGTCCCATGTTGGTCTCTATCCCATGAAAGTCTAACAAATCGGTCCTAATAGCGTCAAAGCTATCTGGTAGATACGAATCCTAAAATGGAAACACTGTAAAAAGGGATAGTTCACTATCACTAGGAGTTGGTACCGAAGAGAAAAAAGATAGATTCTCCACTGGAGCATGGAGGACAACCCACGAAACTGTTAGATAAAACACAACCATGACTGTCCGTAGACCAGTGGTTCTTATCCTTGGTTGGACCGAGCCCCGGGGTTCTGTGAATCAATCTCAGGGGCTCGGCACTTTGGTACACCTCATTCGTATGATCTGTGATGTCACACTCCACTTGGCCATTTTGTCCATTAATACAGTACACAATTATATATAAGTATATATATATATATATATATATATATATATATATATATATATATATACATACACAAACATGTTTGAATTTGAAGAAAAAAAGCACATTTTATATTCCAACTACGAAGGGTTCCATGAACACATTTATGGAACCTTCAGTGCCACCACTCCCCAAATAAGCACATTCATCACGATGAATACCATTTTACACAAATTACAACAAAAACATATTGAAAATATACTCAAAATAATAACATACAAAAATATGATGAAATAAGACATGGATCTAAAGAATATACAGTTTCCAATGAGCAGAACATAGTAGCAACTATGAGTAGAATATTCAGTACTTTATTTCTTCGTGAGCATATGGCACATGGGTGGAATTAACACTTTTCCACATAATTTCCTGATGGTCAAGCATACTATTTCAAAGCCTACAAACACTTTTTCTTCAGATCCTGGCATATTTAGCATTAACGCACCTAAAGAGTAAAAATGACCCAACTTTGAAAAACTGTCGTATAGGCGACAAACGTCAGGGAATTTCTCTAAATATCCAGTCTCTAATTTCTTCTGACATTAATTTATTGAATTCATCTTAACAAAATGCAATAAAAACATCTATCTGAAACTTTTACTTTTACTTTGCAACAAGACCCAGTTACAATAGCATAGCCAAAAAGTCTTCTACAATTGCAGCAAAATTTAACTCACCCTTCAGATGTGTTATCACTAGCAATTCTATTCTCAGCGTCTATTATTAATGACTTGACAGTATCCTGTAGGAAAGTAAGGTAAAACCATACCAAATAACGTTAGGATTGAGCGTTTTGTTGCTTCATAAACACAGTCATATAAGTAGAGCACCAAAATGCAATGGATCGATCTCTCTAATTTTATACGATATAGCTAAACTATACTCTTAATTGAGCACTCAAATGTCTACAATAAACACACGGACAAAGCTGTTATCTTGTATTGACTTTTGACGCATTTACAAAAAAGGGCCATTCACCATCGTGTTTCGTAATGCAAGCTCGGTTGCTGTCAGGCCCTTTGAACATCTGGAACTTCACTTTGCATATCAATATTCACTGAAAGTGCAATGGCATAACAGAGATAATTGGTGGAGGTAAAACACAGGCATACTTACATGCACATCAGTTGCGTATTCCCTAGAGTCTCGTTCCAAATACCTTAATGCTGGCATAATTTGTGACGATATGAGTTCAGACGGTACGTCTACGTGGTTGTCAAGAAAAATATGATATAAAAAAGGACAATTGCAAAATGACTGGGATGAAAATCAGAGAAAGACAAACTCTATGAACCTTTAACACCACAATTTGGCGCATGTGTTTAGGACATTTAAAGGTAAAGAACAAAGAAGCATAAGCCAAAAAAGGGTTTTTCAAGCTGATAAATCAACAAGTCTCCTTTTGGCTTTAGCACTGTCTACCTCATGATTGTAGAGGAATAATAACCTCTTTGACGAAGGAAGCAAATGGATGTTGGAGGTACAGAAAAGGATAAATCATATAAGTCTAAATTAGCATAAATTATACAAGCATATGTAATACAAATTTGCATTATGCATACATAAAATGCATAAGCATTAAGCACATAAGCATAAATTATATTAACACAATTTTTATATACATAAATTTTATAAGCATGAGTTCTGTAAACATAAATTATATAGAATAAGCTTTAACTATATGTGAACAAGCTGCATAAGCATTAAGTATATAAACTGAAATTGCTTAAAGATAACGTAAGAAATAAACTAGTACATTTTGGAAGGAATCTTTTGGCAAGAGTTGAACTCTTGATGGGCATAGCAAGTTCAAGTGTTGAAAGTAAGCTCTCGCATTTTTGAGTTTTAATTCAAAAAAGCAGAAATGATGGCAAGAGAAGAGGCATCTATCATTACCGAACTCCATTAGGCAGTATGATTATGCATTTAATCAAAACCAAATTACTGTTACTAAAACAAATTTACAGCCAGAATTCTCCAGGTCTTATGAGCTACCCATAATATTTCAAAATCTGATTTAGTCTAACATACAAATATCAAACATTACAGAGAAAGGATACAGCAACAAAGTAATGAACTAATTGTCTGGCACAGCTCACGAGCCATTTCCATCTGGGTGCTTAAGTCCTGAATAAAACTGTTTTGCTCAACCATCTTTCGTATTCTTTGGACAAGAACTAGAATTACAGGAATCAGCAAAACGCATTAAAACTTTTGTTTGCTTTCCAAAACCACTGCTTCAAAAAAACTATACTTTCGATCTCTCTTTCACAGTTATCAATTCACAAATGTGTTACACCTTAGGCAAAATTATGGCGTAGCAATCTCCAGCAGTCAACATTGGAAATACTTGATAAAATTCCACCTTCTTAAGCATGTCAAATAGCACTCAAGCGAAGTAGAACGGTATAAAAGTAATAGCAACAGAGAAACCTAGGCTCAAATAGGTCCCTAACAGACTTACAGTTTTCACGGAATTTAGGTTCTGCGTTAGGCATGATCCGTGCAAATGTCCTCAGCAGAGTCTTCTGCAAACCAGTATTGTCCTTTAGCCCAGGATCATCCATTAAGGACTGCAATTGTAAACAAATTTTCTCTAGCAGCTAAAAGGGAGAAAAAGCAACAATTAGCATCAGCATCGAAAGGTGAATTGGAGTTCAACTTATTCTAAAACTAAGAGCAATGAAATTATCTCAGCAACGTATGTATTCTTTCATATATTCAGCCTAGCCTTAAGGTAGAGGAGAGAACGATAACATTATAGATTTAAGCACATAGATGATAACAATGAAAAAATAAAGACACGAATGTAAGTATGCACATCTACATGTAGATAAAATAAATAACTATATACATACATACACACAAATTCAAATACATGAATACTGTATAATTTTCTCCAAACTTCATTGTATTGAATAACATATTACATACTACAAATGCAAACCTCTCTCTAATTAGGTAGTCTACAAATGGCTAGTTTGGTACAAAATGTCATTAAATGTCATACTCATTGCGGACAGATGAGGGGTTAGAAGGAGAGTATGCCATGTGAGGTCCATGGCTTATTGAGGCAGCAAAAGATGTTGTAGGTTGTGCGGATGGTGATGTTTGTGATTTTAGAAATGATATATTTTTGGTGACAGCCATCAAGCTTCAATTCATTGTATATGTCCATGAACTTTGTACAAGATTGGTCATATATGCCTAGGCAGCTTAAAGATAAGTTTATGAATTCAAAATCCTGGTAATATTTTCTGAGACTTTCCATAGTGGAGTATTTTGCTTCTTTGCACTAAGCGTTGCACTTAACATTGGTTTCAAAACCATAATACATTACAGTTGGATGTCTTGATAGTTTATATTGATGAGTAAAACTAATAAATACCAAATAACAGAAAATATGTTAACAGCTACACAGTGCTACAAAATTATATAGCAATACTACAATTGCAAACTTCACCAGACCAGTTTTTATTGCTTTTGATAAAGTAAATACTGTATTGCTGCTCTTAACCACATCAGGTGTACTGTTCAAAAGTATGCTACCCCTGAACGATAAATTAGTGTGTATAGAGCTTCTACTCATTATTTAAGCAACACGATTCTGTCTTTGGAAGCCAAACGATTTCATAGAAATGCATGAACACTAATTAAGAATTCTCACATTTTTATCTGTCCTTGTTTCGACGACACTCCCTAATGCTGAAACAGTAGCTACTTTCACCACACTAGAATGAAATCAAAATCATAAAGCCAATTAAACAAGTAAGTATATTTGCAACAATTTTAATCCTTTATCCAAGCATATGCAATTTATGCATTGTCCTACTAAAATTATATAGATATCTTGCACAACCAGGTTTTTTATCGAAACTGCTGCATTAGCAAACAACATTGTTAAATAACTAAATGAAAATGTTATACTCATAGGAAGCATCTAAGAAGTGGGTGGTACGAGTAGATCTCGAATGGACCATCCTCACAAGGGGGCATCCATAAAGGATTTCCGTCCTTTGGAGGGCTAGCAGCAATGCGGACAAAGTGGGCAAGGGAGGGAGGGGGTTTAGCTATAGTGGACATCCTTTTCAGTGTGGTCTTTAAGAAATAAGAGGGTATTTAAAGGTATTTTATGATTATCTTCCTGTGCTAAAGATTGGAAAATTAAGAGGCAAGCAAGACATAAGTAAAGTATGCATATCTTTCTCAAAGAGCTTAATTTTTCCATAGTTTTTGCAGCTGTATATTTGTCTGAAGGGGGTTGAAAACTGGCGAAAATGTGCAGAAATCTTTTATGGATGACCCCAAGGCCAGTACCACTCAATTGTCCGACCATTTAAAATCAAGGTAAAATAATAATCCTGGCTTTAAATCATCATACATGCACAATGAGTCGGGGGTATGATTCGATTAGAAAGAAATTCCACGTGGTTTTCAAGCCAAAAATTATGATAAAGCAACAAAACAAAAAGGCAGAAACTTACAATTCACTGTCGTTGGATAATGTTATCAAAGCTGATGCTACTTGAGAAAATAACGAACTGCTTGTCACAGATCTCACCAGAATCTACAAAAGGTAAGAACAGATAACGATAGAAACGTGCACCTACGCTTCAATTGGTGAACAAGGAACCATGGAAAGAAGTTTCTATTGCGGTGGATTGCACTAAAAATTTGTTGGATTCAGAAATTTGAATAAAAATATTCTAAATATTTGATCTATATTTGCTTTGTTCTTGAAATACTAAGGCTCTCTATTTTAAACCATTAGTTATAATATCAAGAACTGGACACTTGGAAGAAAAACTGCAAACAAACCAAAGCTAACTTGATCAATAAGCTAAAATCTAGTACTATTATATAAAAATTGATACATTCCAAAACTACAAATGTGTAATCACTTTCATACCTCAAGAAGAGGTGCTGTAGATATTCGTACACCAGTTGATGGATGAACTAGGGCTTCTCTTAGAACTTGAATTAGATCCGCTTGCAGTTCAGAGTTTGCACTGATAAGAACAAAATTGCATTACACTGAGCTACCTTCTTATTTAACGTGCTTTCAAACCATCGTTAACAACAACTGCAGCTCTGCCTTCACAACATCATTTAAGTAGCATAGCTTCAAAAGGCCAACAGCAAAATCGACTGGCAACATAAAAATTACCTCCATTCATTGAAATTAACATAGAATTATCTATATTCGTACAAAATATACCTTAAACTATGATAAAAGTATAGCGGTTTACTAACTATCAGCATATAAAAATAAGAATATATACCTGGCTAATGACATTTCTATTTATCCTAACAGTCATGTCTCTGTAGGGGGTGGTGGTATGCTATTTCTGTTACTCAGAGATTGCAATTACTGGTACATGTGTTCAACAACAACCTCGAGGAATACAGCAATAACTCCACAAGAAATATGCATGATTTGTAAGGAGAAATAATAAGCCAAGTTACCTGAGAAGACGAAACGTTAGTTCCAAATTCTCCAATGTCAAATTCTGCGTTGAAATTGTAACCAAAGACTGCTTTAAGAACGTACATAGTCTCCTACGATCTTCTCCCTTGAATAAAACAATCTGGTTTTTAACCCTGCTGCTAATTGCCCGATTAAGAGCGGTCTAAAGATATTCAGAGTTTTTATTTACCTATTTTCTTCTTTATTCACTTAAACAAGGTAAAAAAATTCAATAATTAAAAATAGAACCTAATAACTGCAGAAAGATAGCACAACTTAGTAACTAGCGTAAAAATATTATTTGCATCTTGGAAAAAGTAATCATCAAAAACTTGTTAAAAGCATCTGGAAATATAAAAAAAATCTCAACAGGAATTCAAGGATGCATGTCCAAACTAACTACATAAGTAGAGCTTGTGTCTCTCTCAAAATCTTTCGGCAGTATCTCATGCTAAGGCTGCTATAAACACAGGAGTACTTTGTGAACAGTTGGTGTAAGATTTTCAATATCATAGTTTACCTCTGTAAACACCGAAAGTACACCACAAATAAACAGTGGAAGTAACGGGCTACAAATTGGAGGTTGATCCTCTTCCAGAAATGGTAGCTCTGAAAATAAGCAACACATTTCCTGAATAATAAACTTGCAAATTTAAATATTCACGTTGTGCAGTTTCGTCAGGATTAACTCCGCAGATGCAGAGTGGAAATGCATTGCAGGATTTCAGTCTCTATTGGTCATAGAAACTGTGAGTGAGGACATGCCTATAGCATATTCTGCTCCTTAAAACTATGGCCGAGTCCTCTCGTGTAATAAACAAATACTAAAAGAAATTCCCAAGAGTACAAAAATACTTCAAGACCATTATTACATGTGCATTTTATGCCTTAGAAAACATTGATATACCTACCTGACGCTCTCATCAATTTTTCAAAGTATGGAATTATCTGAAAAAGTGAAAGGTAATTGACGATCTATTTTCACGCAGAAACATAATGCACGATTATCCATGCAACAAATGAACTACACAGGATGAAATGCAAGTATAAATCCTATCATGAAATGTATTGGCCAATGAAGGAGATGTAGCTTCTGTAAAATTCATATCTCCCTTGTATCAAACACTAGTTATCTAGTGCAATCCCCTTCTAAAGTACATCTAGATAGTGCAACCAACTTATAAAGATCAAAATACAAATACTATTTTACAAACTATTAAAAGTATGAAGGGTGTGTAGTATAGGCAGCGACTACATGGGAGCCTGGGGGCTCGAGCACCCTCTGGGCAATGCTACGAGGGGGCCTAGCAACCTTGAATTGAATGACAATAAAAAAAAATTCTATTATACATCTAAATATTTGTTCTGTTTGTTTGCATAGCTTGTTCTTATGTTATCTTAAGCAAAATATATCATATAATATAATGACAAAGTGTATTCATGGTAGGCAAATTTCTAGATTTTCTAGTTTAAGCTCCCCCCCTCCTGAGAAAATCAAAAGTCGGCTCCTATGATATGTAGCAAGTTATAACTAACCTTTTTATAAGTATATCCTCTTCCAAAAATACGACACAATTTACACAAAAAACAAACCAACTGCTCCATTATATCGAATTCGGCAGTCCTTTGTAGACCTAATTGAAAATTGAAGTTATACAGCGTATATCAATATTACAAGTATGTGAATTCCGACGAACGAACATGATCCTCACTCTCCTTATAAGAATTGATTACCTTGAGTTCAAATGGCAATATTCAAAGTTCAAAAGTATTTGAATTGCTTAAGACCACATAAAAGACAGATAAGTCTGTATTGGGAGGGAAATATGGTATAGTTTCTTTTGCTATGTAAATCAAACAGCAAATTGTTTCTCCTTTTCTAGTGCATATTACTGCGACTGCTAACAAGCATTCCATAGGCAACATCTACGAAACGCTATTGATAAAGAAAGATAAAAACTTTCACATCAACATTGATATTTTGAAGCATGACTAATAGCAAAACTATCTGTTTCTGTGAAGTAGTTATTGGAGATCTCTACACAAAGAGTGCGATTAAATAGAGATCTAGGCCATGGATACTAACGCTACACTGTCAATTGTAATACAATGCAGCGATGCTTTATGTTCAACAAATCACGTTGTTCTGTAGAAGATTGAGAAGGCCTATTGTACAATACAGGATAGCTTACAAGCATGACTAGAAAAGAGCAGGCAAGACTTCAAACATTAACATAAGAGCTAGAGGCGCAGGAACAAAAAACTGAGGACGTACCCGTTAATTCTGTTACCTGTGATACACTACGAAAAAAATAATTGCGTTAGCTAATCATACGAAAAATAAAAAATAAATTGCTACAAAAAGTTTCGTACTTTGCAAGAGCATTTTGCTTCATATCGATCTCAGAAAAATATCTCTTAAATATAAAAAGTTCAATTAACGATAGTATATCTAGATCTGTGTATCAAAAGCTCGACAGCGAAAATATACAGCACTATAGTAATAGCCGTAAATGTTTGATCTCAACGCCATAGACCTTCGAATCAGATTCATACATACAACACCTTACGTCAAGAATTAGAAATCCAAAAGTTTTGGAATGGATGAAAGATGGCACTATGATTCATGTCTATGCATGTTCTTTTTATAAGAAAAAGCTAATAAGAAAATGAGGCTCAAATAGTCAAAATCATAAGAAAATTATAAGAAAATCACCAGGGCTCAAATTCCCAAATTTAGTGTTTTTATTGGCCAAAAATCGATATTTCGTTGTTATTGCATTCAAAAGAGAAAATCTGAGGCGCAATTTTGGGAGAAGTTACGAAAATTGAGGCTTAGGCAAAGTAACGATTTTCTTATAAAAAAAAAGTGTATACTAAAATATCTCCAGGAAAACCACCACAAACTTCACATCTATATTTAACGTATGCAAGCACGATTTGTGACATTCTCCTCGATCGTATCTCGCTCTTTATTTGGTTATCAATGCAAAAAACCTACACAACTCATAAACTCGTGAATAACGTCCATGTCTTCTCAGCAATCCTAATCAATTCTAGTAAGTTATCCACAAATGGTAAATTACAAGACTGCAGGTTTCTCATCTTGAAGCAGAAAACTTTAGCACGTGAAAACTGTAGAGTCTGCCCTTCGAAACAGACGTAGGTTAAGTTAGCGTTTACACGGGGCCGACCGAATATTTGGTTGGTTAAATATTTGGCCACTTAGGTGTAGCGTTCACAAGGGGCTGGCTAACCGACCTCAACTTAGGTCACTTAGGCGTGCAAATATTTGGTCGCTTACGAAAGCAACCTTAGGCAGCATTCACACGGGGCCGACCTAACATTTGGCCGCTCAAATATTCAGCCTGCACCGTGTAAACGTAGCCTAGGTTCAGGAAACTCCTAAGTGTCACCATACTATTGAGACTCCAGGGGGCCCCTCAGGGGTTTTGGAGAGATAAATCTTTTGCATTAATTGGTGTAAAAACTAAGATGAGCAAAATATTCCAACAAAATACTAAAGCCAATTCAAAAAAACGGGAAAGACGCATACCAAGAATCACAGACCCAATCAAGTTCCGGCCAAGAAGATGCGTTTGGGTTTTCGATATGGCGATCGAAGTAGTAGACCAAAACTCCAAGCTTCCTGTCATCTCCAAGAACGACATCACAATTTGTTAGAATGTTTTGCTGAGCTGGCAGGTGGTGTCCTTTACAAATCAGAAATAAGATTGACGTACAAAAACTCTGAAGTAATTGCTAACAATGTACAACGTCCAAACAACTGCAAAAACAATTAATTTCTTCAAAGGTGAGCGAAGGGCAACACAAAGATTAAGATGGCTCGTAGTTCAAAGGGGATTTTGAAAAGCTCTGATTGGTGAAAGACAGAGGTAATCTTTTCGGTGGACCTACTCCTCACTGGTGTACACAAGAATCAGTAGAGAGGTCTGTTAAACAGTCCTACGATATAGTATAGAAACGTATGGGTGATGTAAACTCTACCAAAACACATGCATAGCCAAGATAAAGCTTTCCGATGAAAGAAATTAGGCCATAAAATTGTCTATTCCTCAATAAAGTAACAGTCCATGTAAAAAATACTTTCAATTCTCCACTGACGTAAAGAGCAATAAATGATGCAACTAGTCTACTTTTGACGTCCATGCAGGTGGGAAAAAATATTCATACAGTTCTACCAAATTTCTTCAAGTTAAAAAACATAAGTTTTTACCGCATACCTTTAATATCAGATAAATCGTCGCAATCAGGTGAATCAAACGGGCCTAAAATTGAATAATTGTTTAGAAAATTAAAATAGTTGACAAAAATCATAGTAACATAAGAAAAAACTTTGAAATTCTTTTATTCCGAAACAAAAACTAAAGAAATTTCATCCATGGTACCAGATGTACCTCTTGAAATATCTCTATCTTCTTAATAAAACTTGTGAGCATTTCTTTTCTGAGACCTAATGCTTGACAAGTTAACTATCAAAATTCTCTTTCAGGTGCACACTTGACCAAATTCTCAAAGCTCAAAAAGTAAAAATCTACTATAAGGTCATCATTATTAATAACAGTTATGTCCGCTCCTGTTTTGATTTAGGAATTCTCTTTCAGGTGCACACTTAACCAAATTCTCAAAGCTCAAAAAGTGAAAATCTACTAAAAGGTCATTATTATTAATAACTGTTATGTCCGCTCTTGTTTTGATTTAGGAACAAATACCACATAATTTCAATAAATACCTGACTGGAGCACAAATGCAAACAGCAATGGAACCAAATCAATGCAGCATTGGAAAAAAAGCTTAAACTGCATGTCACAAGCTGCTAAGGCCTGTGATTTATCATCCTCGTGATTTGCTGTCATTCGAGTTGATGCATTCTTCAAAAAGAAATTAACTGCTATTAAAATATATTCCAAAGAAAAGAGTTTTAATTTCATATTTCATATTAATTATCTAACGTTGGGTTGTTTCTAGCATTTTTGTACTAATTAAGACCAACTTACATACATAATTGTACTCTATGCATGGACTAAATTTCCAAGCTTGTCCCTAAAGAGCATCAAATAAATTTAAAAGGGTGGAATGCTTATGAGCATCATTACTTTTCAGATTACACATTCTTGCAATTTACAAATTCGTACATTGTCATTTCATTTATCAAATATTTATAAATGATGGTCCTTTAAAAGTGAAGAAATAACAAATGGATAACGTATTTCAAAAAACTTAGAAAAAAATAAAAGAAAAAAGAACGAAATCGGGAATCTCTGACGTATTAAGATTAGACATTCTTGGAACAGGCAAGTATAGCATTTAGGAGAAAATAAAATAATTGTCGATAGGAAATCTATATCATTTAATTCGGTAATGAGCAATGTATTCAAGAATTTATAAAGATAAGAAAATTACTAAGACTAAAACCTATCTCGATATAGCCTTGCTACAGGGGAAAAATGGCTTTGCGAGTCTAAATGAATTTTTGTAAAGATCTTGAGATGACTTAGACTATAGAGGAAAATATTTCCTCACATCCAATTTCATCCCCTAATTCAACCGAATCCTGTCAATTTTTATGTCGATAACGAACGTTCCTGAGTTAATTTACTATCATTTAATAAAACCCTTACGTCTTATTTATTCTAACATCAATTTTTGATAATCCACATTATAACAATTGCCTTTCTTTTAAAATGGAAGAATCGCCCAATTAGCATTTCTGTTTTTCTCCTGACAATACAAACAAGCAGTGCATTGCACGACAGCAAATATTGTGACTGACCTTAAGAATTTCCTCAACGGTCTTTAGAAATGGAGCTAACAATAAAGATTGGAAATTTCCTAATTCCAGAGACCACACTCCAATTACTGGTAGAAGCATCTCTCTACCAGCTCGAGAAACATCTTCATTTTCATCCATCAGTGTTTTCATGAATAGATCAAAGGCCTGCCAATTTCAAAGGATAACAAATTATCAATATTGTCACAAACATAATACATGACATCAAAGTTGTAGAAAAATATTATGAAATTATACTATAGTCTAATCTATCAGCTTTGTTCAGGGCAAATGTGAAAAGTTCCAAGTACAGAAAATTGCGAGGGAAAATCCCACCTCCGGCTTAGCACAATACTGAGTGCACTCTATTTTATAAGAAACATTTTCTGGCTTCAGCATGGATGTTACTTAATATTTCGTCAAGGCGAACCTCAACTGTTTCTTAAATGCTTCTTAAGACTTCCAATGACAATAAGAACCCAGATTAGATAATCATGATGCAAGATGTTTAGGTTTTGTAGGGCATGTAATGGATGTTGTTTCTATTTTCTTTTAGTTTGATCAAAAATTTTCTTGTAAATACAGTTTCTTCAAGGAACTATTTGAAACACAGCCTAACTGTGTCTCTTAGGTGCTTCCTAATCTTTGCCTAATTTCAGCCTCAAGTTTCTTATAAACGTGTTTCTTATATAAAAAAAGTGCACTAGCAAGATGCTGGCCCAATATTTCAAGTTCCTGGTATGATTTGGCCGTGATCATACGCATAACCACCTTCACAAAAGATGCTGACTCTGTTGCTACACACATTTTGGTACTATTAAATCAATTCATTGAAAAGTAGATATAGTTTACAAACAGCTAGAACTATAAACCTGCGTGTATTTTCCAGTATCATCAACAAACGCCAAAATTAACGCAAGACTTTTCGTGGCTGCCTCTCGGACATGTTCATTCCGATCATCTTCCAACATTTGTCGCAGCATCGAAAACATCAGAGAGCTCAACAGTTCTGGCTTCAAGATAAACAGAGAATTCCAAATTTTAGCCGCACCAATGCAAGAAAATGCTTAATGACTCTACTAGAATCAAAATTAGAAAAGAGATGTCGAAAAGGTCCAATTGCTGAAAAATTCTGATGATCTGAATACTAGAATTAAAACGAAATGTAAAACGAAAAACGAATAATCACTCTTCTTTTAAGCTTTGCTATATTTATTCATATTCAAAACATCTGATACAGATCTGGCCTAGCCGAAGTAGGGCTCAATGCTTACTATCTTTCAAATCAATAGATGAATCATTCAATCAGTCCATCAATCACTCAGCAAATAGCAATCAATACAAATCGTCCTTGCAACAAGATATGCATATTCAGTTTAACAAAAATCAGCCACTCAAATGCACTATGAAACTTACTGGGATATAAGGTGCCATACTCCCACAAGTTTCGGCGACAAGCAGCCTCCTTTCAGGATATTTGTGGGTAATCTAATGAAGGCAGAAATAATGGGTGATGGGTAATCTAATGCATGAAGAAAGCAAACAGAGGCTCATTCATACTATAAACATAATCTTATTAACTGCAGTTAATTATGTTACCAAGAAGCACACAAAACAACACACACAGAGAAAGTTAAATAGATAAAGTTCGTGAACAAGTAAGCCATGTAAAAGTTTCTCAACATTTCCCTAAACAAATAACACAAGAAAATGGTCCGAAGGAATTTCTACAACAAGACTGCAAAGGATTCTCCATCATGTAACTTGGAAAGTGATGCAAAAAAACTGGTAAAGCTTTTCTGCATTCATCGTCGTGGTGATATCAACAATCACTGAATTAGAAGCAAACTCAAATGAAGCTATCTCTAAAAAGCGGGCGAATAAGAATTAAATGCCTTAAATCTTCACATTTCATATCATTCTTCAACTGAGCTTGCAAGCACAGAACCTGAATCCACCATCGAAAGTGCTCACACTATAAGACAAAAATGCTAGCGGTAATTGGCTTACCTGTTCCCAACACTGTGGCAATAGTTCAGCTTCTATACGAGTAGAGCCAACTTTCTTTGCAAAAGCAACACATCCGTCAATAATCACCTTTCTGGAGAGGACACGATAATGATAAGTTATCAAAGAATTTGGACAATAACCCAAATAAAGACTCAACAAAAATAAGCCATAAAGCCTTAATGTGAGCGTCATCAAAAAGAACCATTAACAGACGGCTTCAGAGTGCATCAACAGCAAAGACATTGCCTTTAGTTAATCGCAGAGCTGAGACTGGTGGGTAACAAAATGCATTTTAGCATTTTCAAATGCTGTTTGCAACGTTTGGTAGTCTGTTCAGCTTAGAAGCACAATCTTCAACAAAGCAAAGATCTCACTATCAGGAAACTTGTGGTGGAAATTCAAAGCAAATGAATGCTGCGTTACCTCAACGTTACTAAAATGCTGTGTATTGCAAGCAATACTCATAGCTAGAAGTCAGTGACACTGTGGCTTTTTGGCTATAGGGGTTAGATTGTCTTGTAAACATTGTAGTTTATTCTAATTGATGCTAATGATAGAAAAAATAAGCGAGCTCATAAATGATTTTCTTGAAAAAGGCATTTCAAGTGTTTGAAATGAAGACCAAATCTACAAATATACCTTACAAGAAAATCAGATCAGATAAACAAGAAAATAAGCAAATAGAAGTAACTAAACACAAGAAGACAGATTTTACTTGGAAACAATGTTGTTCAATACCATCCAATTTGTGTCAAAATCTGGTGGCTAATTGAAAAGCCAAACAAAACTGAAATGGCTAAATTTGTAAATGGCAGCACAGGTGTACCTTTGTTCGTCATCTGGTCGCTTGATTAAATTGAACAACATATGCAACAGGTTGTCTCTGGCCTTAATGTCAGGATGGAGTCGTACCAAACAAAGAATAATCGGGATGAGCTCCTGAACAGAGCAAAGGCAACATGTGAATAAAATAGTTAATAAGATCTAGAAAAGAAATTTAAGTGTCTCTAGTTGAATATAGCTGATGCCATTCACTAAAGGAGCTTTTTGGGAATAAATCATAGCTCCTTAGTTATACATAGCTTCATTTAATATCTTGTATCTTCCATTTGCATCTCCTACTCTGCACATTAAGCCTCTATCTTCCACTCCTAGCTTCAATTAAATTTCTAAACGTTGTTTAAGGTGTAGCAGCAGCTTAGAAATTACAAATATTTTTAAATTCTGAGAGTACAGAATACTTAACGATACAGAAAAAGATTGTTGACTCTATGACTATTGTGTGATGTCCTCTGCTAATAACAAAGTGACAGAAATTGCAAAACAACATCAGCACCCATAAAGCTACCTCTCTTTTATTCAAAAGCACATTTGGAACAACATTCGGCAAACATCTAGTAACAAGGTCAATAGCATCTTCTTCTTCTGCAGCTCTCAAAACCTGCAGGATATAACTTGTACAAAACCATGTTCAAAAAAGGTTGATCAAGACCTTGTTCAAAAAAGATTGATGCATAGTATGTTTTTATAGGTGAAAGTTTATCACATGGCCAAGCATTAAGTTTCACTAAATAAATGAAGGAATTACAACTTTGTTCTGGGAAGGCAGCTTGTGATTGATCAATAAACCATGGGAAAAAGGCCTAAAGCAGAAAAGTTGCAACTACATTTTGCATAAAATACCAGAAAGAAAATTAAAGCTACAACATAGTCTCAAACAGCATATACAGAAAGAGTTATGAATTAGTTACAAGGCAAAATAATAGTTTCTGCAATGTAAACATAAAGGTCATTTCCAAAGTCCTGCATTCCAAAAACTCTGAAAAATCCTGAAGATCATGCTTGCTTACAGCTGTAATAAAAAATAGGCAGAAAAACAGAAATTTCCCTTAACAACAAACCTCTTTCATTAGCCTTGTATCTGACTTCCCTTGCACTAGGCCAAACAAAACTTGAATAAAAGATGCTGAAGTTTGTCTGCAACAAAAAGTTACTTAATGATAAACATCGAATATCTTTCAAGTTATTGCAAAAAAGCTAAATGATTCTGCAAAGCAAGAGCTAACATAACATAACACATTAACTTCCTTACTGCCATACAAATGTTGTTGAAAAAGTAAAAAAAGCAATGGCTGGCATTTTAGAATGCAACAACAATGTTTAAGGACACCTACCTCTTTGATGAGCTGTTCACTTCAACCTTCTGAATAGGAGAAGAATTTTGTTATTATAAATCAAAGTAAATTTCCTAAATCTATTAACTTTATACATTTGTGAGGTGTACAAGAATACAGCAATATAATAGCAAACTACCAAATTAATTAATTGATTTAAGAGACACTACCTAAAACCTAATTCAAAAACCTGTAGTTATATTGACAGGACATTTAAATTCTAGGACAAGGAACTATTCTTGCCTGTTCAATGATCTCTTCCTTCTCATTAGTGCTGTCAGTTCCATCTTTTGATAAATTGCTCTCAATGCTAATTACATCTCCACTTTGCTGAGTTGATTCCAATTGATCTTCAATGATCACAGAATTGCTATTTTTTCTACTCTCAAGATTTTCACATTTATCCTCATCCATTTGGCACTCAGTATCTTCAACTAAAGCCTCATGTTCATGTACACACACTTTCTGCTCATCATCATTTGTAATTTCAATTTTTATTGCTGCTGGTACATCTTCCACATTCTGCTCAATTGGTAAAACATTTTGGAGATCCTTTCTATCACCAGGGTTAAGAACAGTGGTAGCCACAGAGCTAAGTGCAGAATAAAATTTATTCATACTAAAAGTACGGCTAAAATAAGGCATGAAGTTCCCCAACATAACTGTGAAAAGATATGTGAATGAACTAAAAGAATAAATGAAAAAGTAAATAATTAATGATGGGTTGGTGTGTGCGTGTGAATCATTGGATGATATGAAAATTTTAAAGAAATACCAAGAGATTTAGGCTTAGCACTAAAAATGACAAAAATTTGTCTACTTTTTTTAAGCTTGTCAAAAAAACCACCAATGATAAATCTCCACTTAAAGTCTGTCCCAAGTAGATTCCAATTTCAATCACTTCTCAAAAAAGTAAAACCAAGAAAACTAGTGAAATGATTTCCTAAAACATTCAATTAAGTCTGACAAGTAAATGTTGTTGCAGAGAGTAATAGAATGAACAATTAAACTTCACCTTTCATAATCTTTGATAGTTTCTCTTAGAACACCATTCTCAGCTTGTAATTCCTCTACTTTATGTTCATAATCCTTTATGTTCATTTCCTGAATGAGAAATTGATAGCCTATATCATAGCATCAGGCAGCTCAAAGTTGTTTTTTACATGGTGGAATAAGTACTTCCAATGCGGAATGATTATGAAACTCATATTTAACTTACTATTACTTTGGTACTTTATATATATATATATATATATATATATATATATATGTATGCATGTATGTATATATGTATGTATGTATGTATGTATGTATTTATGTATGTATGTATGTATGTATGTAT
>OLMO02000006.1:4200202-4214769 GCA_900291935.2 Cassiopea xamachana | reverse complement strand
TATGTATGTATGTATGTATGTATGTATGTATGTATGTATGTATGTATGTATGCAATTTACATTACCAGTTGCCATATTTGATCTTTGAGCTGCTTTATCTCATCTTTGTCTTTTTCCTGAGGCTCTACAACATGCTTCCCATAATCTCTAAATAGATGTAAGAGATCTGGTGGCCTTGCAGTGTTAACTCCAACATCATCCCAGTCATCAATATCCTATGAAGGAAATTTAATTTCATGCAAAGGCTTTACTACAGACAAACTACAAATGCATGAAAAAACATAGTCAAGAACCAAAACTCTGTCATTATCAACTCTTCTCTGAAATCAACCACAAAATCACAATACACGTTTTTTTTTATAAGAAAATCATTATTTTGCCTGAGCCTCAATTTTCTTAACTTTTCTCGAAATTGAGCCTGAGATTTTCTTAACTTTTTCTTAACTCTTACTGAACTAAACTGGCTAGAGTGGTTTACTCCTTCGTTAATAATATTGTATACTTATATTTGAATTCCATCTTTAACATTTTGAATGTAACAACGACGAAATACCGATTTTTGGCCTATAAAAACACTTAATTTTGGAAATTGAGCCTCGTGATTTTCTTACAATTTTCTTAAGATTTTGACGATTTGAGCCTCATTTTCTTATAAACTTTTTTCTTATAAAAAAAAAACGTGTAATCCTTTTAATTATTATAACAATTCATATAATCATCATTATCATTATATAATTGCAGTGGGATGCCAATTTTACATACTAGTATATGAGATATGAATAGTGATATGGAATGCACTATGACTTTTATCCATATACTAATTGATACAATCTGAGTCATTAAATTCCATCCTGACATCAAGAAAATTCAACAACTATACCTGATCTCCAACTTCTTCTCCAAACGTAACTGCAGTTAGGCGGTAATCATTATTTAACAGGAATTCATTGGTCAGGTAATTAAGTGCTCTTAATTCAAATGGTTTTACTGGCCCCTAAACACAGAGACACAAACATAAATATAGATACAAACTAATCATTGATAACAAGCGTAATTTGACTCTTCTGGGTTTTGAAGAAAATAGTTCATAAAAAGGAGGATAAGGTCTATTTTCTTATGCATTTGATAAAACTAATACAAGTTAAATGTTAATAGAATAGAGTAACTATTAATGAAACCTAGCAGTTACAAATTAAATTCACCTTCTGCTCTGTTGAAATACTCTCTTTGCTCTTTCCTTCGTTTAATGATGCTTCATTCTCTAAAGGATATGAACACAGATATCATGTTTCCAGAACACAAGACAGAATAGAAAAGGGCAAATTGGAAATACTACTTTTTAAAGAAGAATACTTTAAAATACCCCAATCGTAAGATATTTTTTCTTACTGGCACCATTCAGTTTCATTTTACTTTGAAAAAGATGAAAAACCAATTAGTATTCTCATGTTTACCTTGTGCATATTCTGTGATATTCTCCCTGAGCTCTTTGATTGTTTCTTTGGCTCTTCTCAACTCAAATTCCAAAACTGCAACCAAGCAAATGCAATTCCAAATTTAAAAAGTGCTATGAAGACTGATAGTGAATACTAATATTATAGTCATTGGCTAATGCTTTGTGGCATAGTCACTAATATAACATGTTTCTTACACATTTTACATCAAATTTTGTTTTGGGCTTGAGAATGATTTATATATCTTAATGAATTTAAGTGCCAATCTGAAACAGACCAATGAATGAGGTGTTCACAAATACTTGTCAGTTTACCAATGCTCCTTATGATAAAAAGCAAAGGCAAACTTGTATACTTCCATACATATGGGGAGTGCCTGATAGAGAGGACACCTATCTCAAACCATTGGCATACATGGTAGGGTGGTCAGTTCCTTTCCTGGCTGCCTTTATTTCCTCAGTGTTGCCACTGGGTACCCATTCGCTGCAAGGTGAATAGTGAGCAAGCATTGAGTCAATGTCCTGACTCAGCTGAGTTGGACTTGAACAGTAGACCTTCCACATAGGATACATGCACTCTAACTGCTATGCTACCTATCCCATGTGATACTTATGATACCTAACATAAATGCCAGATCTCTGATTTCAAGAACCATCAACATTGACATATACACATTCTATTAAAGAACATGTCACAGCATGATAGGAAGGTTATGTGATAAAATGAAATCAAGAAACAAATGATGAATTTCCATACCAGCAACCTTCTCATCTACTTCTCTGCCACCATCATCTGAGTACCTTGCAAAGTCATCAATAGAATCTAAAGTCAAATTACTTGCTGATTTTCCTAGGAAAAGAGAAGGCAATAAGGCTAAAGTATCATAAGGATTAGTGAATGAGGTCCTGAAAGCTTGATCCCTATAATTTGTCCTCTCCAAGTTGCATATCTGAAACTAGCAAAACAAACCATATAAGCCCAGTACAGACTTACAATTTCAAGACATTAAAAATCTTCTAAAATCAATGCATGAATTGAATCTGCAATCACATAAAAATGAAAATTACTGTACAATAAAATCACAACTATTTATCAAACTGAAATGACATTGTCAACTCAAATGCCATGAAACTGGGGTTTCCAGCAGTCACTGTATTTCTACTAAGGCCATTTATAAGATTCAGAGTGTACTTAAAAATTAAAATTCAAGTCTATTCACTTAAGCTATGATTGCAAACCTACAAGGCAGCAATAAAAAGAAAGATAAATCATGGCTCAGGGCTATACCTGCTAATATTCAATGTAATTTCTTCTTGTAACAGATAGCAATGCAGGATGTGTAGATACTGTATTATTTATGAATGGAATGGTAAAAGTTTTGGTATACATACTTATCCCTCCCATACTAATTCCATCATATCTTGTACTGGTCTCGAAATTGCCAGGATTCGAAAAGAAGTCTCGTAACAGTGGCTGTTCACGTCCTCGTTCACATAGCTCAATATGAACTTCCAGAGCTGATAAAAGGAACTTCCACTTTAGCAATTTCTTTGCAATTTCATTAATCTCTACATCATTTGGGTGATCCGATAATTCGCATTCTACAGGTTTGCACTCTACCTCTGCTGCAGAGACATCTTCCGCATTCACAGAAGGCTCATCCATTGCAATTGCAGTCCCCTGCTCGCCACCCTCAACCTGCATCCATCTTCCTCATCTTCAGCTTTACTGCTTAAGTAGAAGGTTGCGAGCCTCCTGCGCAGTGAAAATAGTTGTACAGTTCTTCCTCTATTATTTGGCCGATTTTTGAAGGGGTCAGACCAGGGGTGATTAAAGGGGGCTTAAGGAGATGAAACCCCTTATAAAAATTCTTGTTCAGTTTAGGGGGCTCAGCCACTAAAATTTTTTTTGAATTAATCTAGCTTTTCAAAGTGCATTTAACTTGCTTCCAATATAATGTACTGTATTGTTCTGATGAATGTCCTCACCAGGCACGCACCTGCAAGGGACACGGGGGTGCAATGCCCCCAAACAAAAACTTCGCATGGTTTTCCCTCAATCAGAATCACTACCCTGGAGATTTGCATATGGAAATAAGGCTTTTGCCCCTCCAGAGTGCTTATACTGGCAGGTTTTGCCTCACCAGGGCGTGTTCTCAATTTACGTGCCTGGTCCTCACTGCCTCACAGCTATTGAGATCTTTCTAAACATTGGCCATATTATATCAAAATTATACTGAATTATGATGTCTCCGTCTTTAAAAATATGGACGTGGCTGCAAATAGGTCACACCCACTTTATGACATATAACCTAGAGCCCCCTTGTTAACAATTTTAGGAATCCACCCCTAGGTCAGATAATCCAAACAGGCTCGTTGAGCAAGACTATGCTTTGAAAATCACTAAGCCAGAAAAAAGCTAGGATGGTTAGAAATTGTTATCATCATACCGATGCAAATTTTCTTATGAGAGCGTCAAGACAAAAATCGAGTTCACTTTGGCAACCAACACATAAAGCTTATCTAGTTCGTTTCTCCCACCCTAACTCGCGGAGTGCAATTAATGTTGAAGTGTTTACTGGCGTAGCATTAGGCCAATTACGGAAGCATGTAAAGCAATCATCAGCCATTTTTATGGCCGGTACAAGCGAAATAGGGCAACTTTCAAAATATCTTGCTGTAATCATATAATGGTCACGGCCGGATAATCGAGGGTCGGTTAATTGAGATACTGTTAATCAAGGAAGCACTGCACTTGATGGTCAAGAGACTGAATCATCAAAGTAAGATACAGTAGTTTGAGTAACCTTCTCAACAAACTTTTTACCGCTCTTCTTTCCTTCTTGCGTAGTCTTTAGCAATCTATCGTAATTACGTCAAGGTTGCATGTAAATTCTCGTAAATTTGTTTAAGTTCGGTGCTAGTCTACTTTTCGAGATATGTCAAAATGAGATATTGGGTACCTGTTGATAACCTTGCAAAAAAAGCCTTTCATAACCTCTGTAATTTCTTTTCCATTAGGGTTTCCTAAACTAGTCGGGTTTCCGTATCAAGTAGCAGCATAGCTTAGCAACAGCAAAATTATTGTTATACTTCTAGGTATTAATAACACGATATCTGGCTGCAAAGCATTTAGTACCAACTGAAAATGAATTACTATAGCTAACTGCAGGCGCGCAACTAGGGGGTACTGGGGGTCTAGATCACCGCACTTTTCAGCAAATGAACGAAAGTGCTCTTTTTGTAGTGCCCTCTCTATATCAAAAAGGGCGTTTTCCTAAGATGAAAAGGCTGATTCTGACAATTTTTCCTCCCTTGAACTAGCAACAAGAATCATTGGTCCTCAGAGCACCGATATTAATAAACCTCCCACAGTATTTCATTCATTAATGGATCTGAATAGCAAAATACACAGGCCATATCTTCGTTTAAAAAGTGTTGATGTGCCCTTATTCATGAATTGGACCCTGCCCTCGGAAATTCCTAGTTACATGCCCGAACTGGAAAATGAAAATTATAGTGCTTCAGATGCATTTATGCATAGCAACACAAATGCAGAAAGTCTAATTGCATGATATTTCTGTATTTCTAGAAATCAGAAAAATTTAACTATACCCCTGCATTTTAAACTTAACTGTGCACTGCTATGCTGCCTGTTATTGTTACTTCCATGGAATGATTATCTTATGACAACGCTAGGTAGCTTTGACAGTCCTTAGCCACACGGTGGATCCTTAAAGTGCTTGTGCATCGAAAGTATTGATATTTATTTTTCGCATCGTCTAATGCAACTGTGTACTGCAAATTTTGTAATCATAGCTAATATAGAAAACGCTATGAGCCCTCAAACTTTGCTATTTTGACATTTCAAGTGCGAATTCTAGCTATGGCTTATAACTGTATACCTAGGATACAATAAATGTGAGTACTTACTAACATGGCTGCGACTAGCCAGTCGTGCAAATGTCGTGAAGGACAGTACTGCATGGCTTGCCTCCCGAACGAAATAAGCTGCACCAATGGACAGGATAAGGAGGAGAGATATATTAATAAGTTTTCACACAGGGAAAGGACAAGAAAAAACATCAAGCCTGGGTCAAGTTTGTCCAAAAACAGGGGCTAAACTGGAGCAGCACCAACTCTTCTGTTCTTTGCCCTAACCATTTCAATGAGAGCCGCTTTACCAAGAATCGAGAAATTGCCGTAGAGTTTGGCGTGAAATGGAAGCTACCTCGGCATAACTTTTCTTGCACAGCTGTCACTGAACAGTATTCAAAGCAGGACTTCTTCGAAGGAGGAAGTCAAATATCAAAATTGAAGTACTTTCCACAGTAAATTTTCATCTCTGAGTACTGTTGTTTTAATCCGTCTATTCCTTGCCATACATTTACTAGGCATCATCTACAATAGAGGGTTTAGGTCAAAGAATGAAAGTTCATTTCGAAAGTATCTAATCGGTGTTAACTTTTGAGAAGCTGATTCTTCGGCTCCTTGATGCTTGGAATTTCCATGCTCCAGTTCTCAGAAACAACTCTAAACTTGATGCACCATTCTATTTCATCAAAATATTTTGCTGTAGTTAAATGTTGATTTTCCAGACAACTATGGAAACAGTGGCTAACAAAGACACTCGAGGCTCTTAGGAATTTAGTAAGATTTTTTTTTTATATATATATATATCAATAAAGAAAAATTACAATACAAATTACAATACTTACAAAATAAACATTACAATACTACTAGAACGATACCCCGGGGAGCAAGCGACTATGACTACCCCGGGGCCTTTGAAATTACAAAATTAAAAACTACAGCAAGTCTCAGCTCAGATGCCACAAAATATCTCTGTGAAACGAGAAAATTCTTCTCAAAATTATAATTTCTCAGACTCAAAATTATAGAGTTGGGCAATATGCTAACTAGGGGGGCCCAGAATTTTCACAGGCAATTTCGTGGCATCTGACCTGAAACGAGTAAGATTGAAACCCCATCTAAATTTTCCGTCTAACTAATACAAAGAAACCTGCTTCTTGAGAACCTGTGAGGGGCCTTTCTGGACTTCAAAAGTTCGGGGGCTCTTGGGAGTTATCCTAATCCCAACAGACGTCGATTACTCGACTGTGTAGAAAGAACAAAAGGAGGAAGAAGCAAAACATTTCAACCAGAAGGAAGCAAAAGAATTAAACTTATTCTTGCTCCCTAGTTCATACGACAAAAGAAGGTCTGATTGAATTCCTTTCTGCCAATATCAATTTCAGGCTATTTGGAAAATGAACACCAAGCAACTCCTCCGTGAGTTGAAAATATCGAATTGAAAACGCATTAGTACCTACTCCTAAATGAATCTCAGATCTTAGTGACACCTGGTTTTTCTTGCATTCTATTTGCAAACAACTGCATGGGCTACTCAAATCTTATAAGAATTTCCACAATTTTTTGGCAAATATATGTTAATTTTGATACCATGCATTCAGTTTCTTATGGTGAGTTATTGGGAAGTTTTGTTGAAAAGGATATCTGAAAAAAGTTCATTGTCCACAACCTGCTTGGCTGGCAATGAATTACTTTGCACAAACTTCCTTTTTTAATCAATGATATAATCTCATTCATTTCTCTCATTTGTTGTCCAGTTCATTTACTTGCACGTCCACTGGTAAATAGTATTTTAGAATCGATCGCTGGTGCTTAATAAATGTTATCTTAACTCTCTGTTTTGCTTTATTTCTCTAAATACAAGCAAAACTGTTTAAACAATGATAAAATCTAAACACTTGCCTGATTCAATACACCGTAGACCGTTAAAAGGCAACTTTTGGTTATACAAGACCTCTATTTATGCAGGTCAAGTACCAATACATCTATTTGTGCCAATAACTGCAGGCAGTGACATCATACAGCTTAGCGGCGCTAAAATGCAGTTCAACTTTGTTTACCATGAAGGCAAATAATTGTCTGGGAGAGACAGCATATAAGGAGAGAGCAATGTGAATTAAGACCATTGCTGGAATCAGTTAAACTTCAACAAATTGCTGTCCTATACCCAAAGAAACAAGGTAAGAGGTATTCTCAATGTATGCCCTAGCTCTAGCATCATATTTTGTCTCAATAGGCCGATTTGCAAGAACATTCCTTAACAAGTATTACATCTCCCCTAGCATATACAACATTACTTAATTACATAAAGAAAAAACCATCAATTTCAGATCCCTGGTGTTGGTATGTCATTTGTAGAAGAGTAAGATTAGGTGAACAGTCAGCGTTTGCTTTTTGTTAGATCTGTGCATGAAGCGTACCCGCATCCATTGTCAATGGGGGATGAAAGCTAGATTTGAATAACCAACAGCAGAGCATACCAACTGTTTAATGAGTCCAATGACAAATATATGTTTTCATATAAGAAAAGGCTCTGTAGGAAAGTAGTGGCCGGTTGCTCAAAAAGCTAAGAACGTCAAAAACTGGATTGTTGAGAACCAAGAAAGTCGCTAGACTTGTACATTCAAAATTTCAACTTTCTGTGTATGAAATTATATTGTGTAACTAAGTTCACTTTCTTATTGTGTATATATTGTGTTAACGTTTCTTCAAAAGTTCATCTTCTGTTTTAAGCAAAGTACTGCACGCTATTTATTTCAAATGAAAACCAGTTTGAGGCCTAGTTCTAAAAGTTCCTTTGAGATACTGAGGTTTCTTTGCTCATTTAGTATCACACAGGTTAAAATCCAAGACACCGGACTTTTAGTTCCTACCAACTGAAACCTCGTATCAAACCATGCATAGAAGCATTGCTCAACTTAATATACGATTAAAAATTCTTTTCATGTTTTAGTTACAAAGATGTGGCACATTGCTTTGATACTAGCCTTCATGACGCACACACCATCAGTGCTTACATGTCCAGCTTGGTCATTAATGAATGGATGTAGTGTTCCTATTAACAGTACATCGTTTCCATACAAGACGTTCTTCCATGAAGCGTGCCAACGACACGATGTCTGCTACTCATGTGTATGTACCAGCTCATTTCCTTGGGTTAACAAATCTCTTGAAGTGCAGCAATTCTGATTATAATAGTGCTGCTATAACACTCCTTCTGGTTGGAGCATAGTCGAGCTAGACTAATGGCTGTCGAGCTAGGGTCTGTGATCCCTTGAGGGATTGCCAAGATTTTCGAGGCGAGCCATGAGAGGAATATTAACCAATGAAATATCTTTGAACTTATTATTCATTAGGTTGTACTGTTAATATTCGCTTACCCTTGAAAGTATATTTATCCAAGCATATACTTATCCATGCAGTGGGTCTAATTAGAAGAAGTTAATATGCAAAGGTCCACCATGTAAAATATTGGGAAACATTGAGTTAGATGATAGTATTATAAAGCCAAATGTTTCAAAACGGCAGTTGCCATAACCTCTGTTCCCCAGTTCTCCTGTAGTGTATCGATCAAATGATTGCTGAAATTAAATACACTTTACAAAAGTCTCTTTTCATCTTCACTATTAGGGTGATATGCATGGTTGGTCTAGAATCAGTTGTGATGATGGATTTTACGCTGACATGATTACTGCATGCAAAGATGCTGGCACACAATTAAGAAAGCGAAGACACATCCAGGACTTCATGCCATTGTTGAGACACAAATTCAAGGGCAGCCTAAAAGCTTTGCAGGCAGACGATTCAACTTTTTCAGTGTGGGGCACAGTTTGTGAAGCAGCTGCAGGTAGGCACAAATCTCTCTGTTGCCAGGAATATCACAAGTGGTTAGATTTAACTTGTACCATTGGCTTACTGCTGCGTGGGAATTATGGTGATGTACCGAAGCTTTAAATTTGCGGTAATGTGTTCAGTGCATCAGAAAAGATATAACATGTAATAGAAAATGAAGTAGCATAATACACAGTGGCGGTTTTAAGGGGGCTAGGGGGCCGTGGCCCTAGGGCCTGCGCTCTTGATAACTCGTAAGGGGCCCCGCGTCTGAGGGAAAATTGAAAAGAAATCACAGGAAAACATGTAAATACTTCAAACAAGGGCCCCGCAGTTGATTTCCGCCCCGGGCCCCGCGATTCCTAAAACTGCTATTGATGATACTACATCATGCAGTGTAATATAACAATGATTCAATACCAGAGACGTAGGAAGCATTCAAAAGTGAATAGGCACATGCATTCCTGCCAGCAAATAAGGGCGACTATATAGGGTGAAAGGGGCAGTAAAGTAAGTAAAGGTAGTCCCGTATACTTTCGTACGTAGGGGAGTGCCTGTTAGAGAGGACACTTATGCTGGGCAATCGGCATGTGAGGTAGCGTGGCCAGTTCCTTTCCTCGCCGCTTTATCTCCCCAGTGTTGCCACCAGGTACCCATTTGCTGCTGGGTGGGCAATGAGCGAGCGTTCAGTCAGGGCATCGAGTCGGGCTCGAACCGTAGACCTTCCGCATGGGATGCATGCGCTCTAACCACTATGCTACCTCGCTCTTGAAAGGGGCAGTACACACATTAAATTGGTGAAAAGTGGGGACAAGTGGTCCTTGTGCCCCCTGTACCCCCCGGTTCCTACGTCTATGACATAATATGGCATGCCATGATATAATATAGCTAATGTAACAGTATACTGTAACATAATATTAATTATCATATTTTCTATGAGCCATTTGCAGTAAAGCTAATCTGTGACATAATGCTTCATCAATTTACGTACATGGCTCATCTCTTCTAGGTGTTTATTTCCATACGGTTCGTCTCTTTGGAAATTGCTTCTACGCTTCGCCATCTTCTGATGTTTGCAGGGCCCAGTGTGCAATTGATGGTGGCAAACCAAATGTCATCACAAGACGTTAGCAAGCAGCCAGCCAAACTAGACTTACAGCAATGCAATGAAATTTGATTATAGAAAATTACAGAAAATTGAGTTCTTTGCTTTGTGTTTTCTTGATGAGATGCAAGGGAGAAGTGACCACATCAAGGCTGGTCCTGCCACAGTACTTAGATTAACAACCAATGCATGCATATAACTGCTAGAATAATTAGAAGAAATGCCCCAAGTATCATTACCAGAGGCAGCTGATGAAAATGTAATTAATCTGAATTATATTTTAAATGATGGCAATACGATTCTTGACTTTGGGACTCAGCTTGCATTGGTAGCTTGGACAGAAACCAATCTGGTACTCATAATGCCAGTTATTATCAGTCTTTGTAGAAACTGGCAAAACGCTTAACTTTTCTTGCAGCTAACCATCTTGCTATCGATTCACTTGCTGAAGGCTTGTATTTGATTTCCTAGTAATCAAGCCCTTAGCTAGGCTTGTGTTTCAGGGGTGGCAAAAATGACCTGGAGGAATCACTTGGTACAAAATCTGGGCGCCTATTTTCTACTTTTTGCTACAGCAATCATATAGATAATGTGTGTGCAGGAAATGATTGAACTTTCTAGTATGTCATAAAGACCAAGGTTGAGCTCAGACAAAATTTCAGATCTTTTCTTAGCTACAAAAATAAAGAAGCAATATAAAATTGTAGAAAAATTCCAAGGAGCGGCAAAAAGCTGGCATCCTTTTAACCAAAGGTGACATTTGCCACATCATGCAACCCTATGGGTACGAGCATGATAGGAATGCTTGTGTACCAACAATACTAGCTATACCAAAATAGGTGTGCTTTCAGTTTGATCAAAAGCCATTAAAAAATGCCTTGAAATATAATACCTATATTATTGGAATATATAATAGCTTTGCTCCACTTAAAAGTGAACTTTTGATCGAAAATGAGTAGTCAAGATTTTTTCTCAGGCTAGGTAAAAAATAAAAGAAGAAGGTTGGTCTGTAAAGCAATATACGCTATTATCTGAAAAAAAGCAAAATAAATTCATATTCAGAAAATGAAACAGTGAAACTAGAACTACATAAAAAGAAAACTCAGAAATTCATACTGCTCCACTTTTTCCAACAAGTCACTACCTTAAGATGCATACAATTTTCAGAGTAAGAACTGCTGCTGTAGCGAATTAATTCAAACTCATCATAATGCATAAGGCGTAAAAACTACTTTGGAATTTAGAGCTAAATATATTATAGTATACATATAAAGAGCAGCTGCTTATAAAGTAAAAATGAACGTAAAACTAGAACTAGATATATTGATGAAGGAGACATGCATAAAATATGGAACATGAGAAACATAGTTTAATCCACTTCCTCGTGTGATGAAGGAAGAACAATTACGTCATAAGAAATCTACGAGTCATACATGTAAGAAAGCGTCCAAATTGCTACAAAGAAGCAAAATCTATCATAAACCTTTAATATCAAAAGCAAAAAGCTACTACTAACCTATTTCATGGGAGTTTTACAATACGCATGCGTACGGACGCGACAGTTTTCATCTAAATTAGATACACAATCCAGCACTCTTAGCTTGATAATTGCTGTGATACCACGTCCATTACTTAACCCTATATTACGTTTCGGTCAGATGGCAGGTCAAGAATTTAGGGAGCTTGAAATTAAGAAGCTGCGCGCTTTCAGATCAGAGGACTGTGATGTTCTCAAAAGGCGAGAAACCAGTTCAAGCACATAAAATGGAGACATGGATAATTGGTAGTCTATGTGGTACTTCAACTTTTCACTGTCCGGATATGACTGTCCGGATATCCAGACACCTTGAGTCCCATCTATAAGACATTACCTCTAATAGAACACCCTACCCTCTAATCACGCTTCGAAAGCTTGCATAACGAAAGACAAAGAGAGCATTGTATAAGATGCACAACCAAACTTGTAAACAGACACGGAGGTTCATAATATTCCTACAGAAATTGGCACGCTCTACAAGCAACAAAATATGATATGGTAAGTTATTGTCACCATATGCATAAAATATCATTGTTAGTGTTTCATGTAGGACTACGATCGTTTCAATGTCACCACTACGCATTGCGAAAGTGTTCCTGTTTTTTATCCTTGAATTGCTGCAAAATTGTCCAGCCATGTTTTGACATCATCAAGGTTGTAGAAGAAAGGTCCCATCCCACCCGCATAGACCACCTTGTTATCCAAAAGTATGAACAATCTTTCTGGCATGGCTCCGAATGCTCTGTTTACGTGATTGTCCATCAAGTCAGTATAAACTGGGATGTTTGGGACTTGCTCTGCAAGAATCGATGCTGCCTCAATTCTGTCTTGCAAGCTGCCATGTTGATATATTGCGTACTGGTTGTCCTTAAAAAAATAATAAAATATTGATAGAATAAATCGGGATGTTCGGGGATGTGTTTATGGCGGTAGTCACGCCTCCCAATGTGTACAAAACTGCAAGAAACTAGGTCATGATTCAGGTGAGTTGGAATCCTAATGGCTATGAGTTTCCTTGAACTACTTTTCTAGTCATAGTAGTAAATTTTTGTAAACCTCTCCCAAAGGAAATTTTCCAGGCTTATCTCCGACAATGCTTAGCGTAGAGTCAGACTGTGCCTTCTACGCAGAGTTTCACAACATAATTCAAAAGATCAACCAAGGAATAACGAAGACCCCAAAGAAAATACTGAATACTGGTTTTGATAGAGCACCATGTAAAATGACATATATATCAGGGAAATTTCCATGTGCTATGGTTTAGAATAGATACCAGCAGAAGAGATAAAGAAAATAATATAGCAACTAGATATAACTCGTACCTTAAACTTCCAGCCATCCAATGGATGTGCCTCTTCAACGTAAATTATAGCGAAGTCGATCAGATCAGCATACTTGTGTTCAAGCTTGCCAAAATCTGACAACTCCGCCATAAACGGAGGTCAGGAGCAACTTCCAAAGTTCAAGACTAGGGGCACACCTTTTCTTGTCATAGAGCTCAGATCAGTGAAATTCTTTGGAATACTCTTCTTTTGCTCCACAGAACACTCATAATTTGCATTCAAATCCACTCCATCTGCAGCATCTATTCCATCACCTATGCTCTCTCTTGATGCGCTAGGGACTCTGCACACCACATATTTTTCAGCCTTGATGACACACCCTTTTTTAATGGACATAAAAGAAGTAAGCCAGAACTGCTTGAAGCATGTTTTCAGCATTTCCAATCCAAGGAAACTGTCTCTAAAATTGTCATATTTCAGCGTTGATATCTTGATCATTCGGTTTATGAGGATCCTCTTCAATACCGGAATGTTAAGTAGCAAAATAACGTTGAGAATTACGAAAATGATCGTTGTACCTGCAGCTAGCAAGCAAAACTGCGCCAGTCTGAGTATGGGCGAGAGAATCATTTTCGAGAGAGAAGGTACCACTTCTGATTGATGAGAGAAGGCAGCACTTTCTGATGAATGGAGCAAATCGAACTGTCTGAAGGTGAAAAGAGCTGAGTGGATATCTTTATAGGAGTCTGGAATGAACGATGTCTTTACTCAATGTTGTTTGCAAACTGTCTGAATTTTGCGAGCTGATTGGTTGAGGACGCTAAAGATAACAAAAGAGTACATGATGAATGTTTAGGGTAAGTTGGGGTGCGTTGTCATAGGAGTACAATGCTGCAATCTGTTTTTTATCTGAGAAAAATTGGTAATATAAATGAAAGTCGATGGCTATTGAAGTGTTTCAAGAAAGCTTTCAGTTCAAACCAGTAAAAATTTGTTTTAACGTCCGCCAGCCTTGATCTCTAAAAGCTCAACAAGATGTGTGCACTCCAAGAACGAGTTAGATTTTTGCTATGCCTACTCATGAATAAAAGTGCTTCGTGTCTTCCTTTATTATGCACAACAGCTCCAGTACTGCTAAGTCTGTGCTTTTAGAGACTGCATTTCAACTTTATGGGAAATAAGGATATAATAATGGTAGATTTTTGACACATGTGTAACAGTTTATCCTATAGTTGTACTCTAATTTATTTTCCATAATTTACAAATATAAACATATGTACATATACATACATATTTATTTAAATAAATTATATATACACATTTTTATACATATATGCATATATAAATAATTATTTATTTATTTACTTACATTCATATATATAAATATACTTAAATTTATATATACTTATTTGTTTAATTTTATCCATATATATGTATATATAATATATATATATATATATATATATATATATATATATATATATA
>OLMO02000006.1:4164271-4199288 GCA_900291935.2 Cassiopea xamachana | reverse complement strand
CAGATGCCATCAAGTAAGGGACAAGGAGGATAAAGTGTGTCCAGATGCCATCAAGTAAGGGACAAGGAGGATAAAGTTTGTCCAGATGCCATCAAGTAAGGGACAAGGAGGATAAAGTTTGTCCAGATGCCATCAAGTAAGGGGACAAGGAGGGCAAAGTGTGTCCTCATGCCATCAAGTAGGGGGACAAGGAGGGCAAAGTGTGTCCTCATGCCATCAAGTAAGGGGACAAGGAGGGCAAAATGTTTCCAGATGCCATGAAGTAGGGGGACAAGGAGGGCAAAGTTTGTCAAGATGCCATCAAGTAGGTGAATACTCGGGCAAAAGTAGCCGATCTAAGGCTGAATACATATATTTTTAATAAGAAAATCACTTTTTTGTTTGAAGTTCAATTCTCTTGCACAATTTTTCCTTTGAAAAGCACATGTCCTCTACAGATATTGTCAAGTATTTATTAAGTACACGTTTTTCTTCTAAAATACCCAGCGAATTCAGCCCTTCTGCCCCCTGATTTTTCTTGAAAAACCACCACTGGATTTCATCTTTGCTATAAGAGTACTGTAGGATGAAGTATAATTGGAGCGTTAAAAATAAACCATTCAAGGCGTACCTAAGTGAAAGATAATAAATGAGAAAGGTTAAATTCAGCTTTTAGACGAAAATGCTCTACGAAAATGTTCTGTTACTCATGAAAGGTTACAAGTAAAGAGAAAATGATAGTACTTATTTTTAGATTTTTTACTTTTTCTAGATCTTAGATTTTTTATTATTGTTGGAACAGGACAGCGTGTAAAGCAGCAATATAGCACAAATTTCTATCCTGTATAAATATTTCAAAAAAATAAATAAATAGGTCATGTAAAAATGTTAATCAGCGTAAGCCTTTTCAATGGGTTCGATAATATCAGCTGACTGGAACCAGGATATGATTTTCTTATTGCCATCGTTTTTATAATGTATAATTTCAATACTTTTCTTTTCTCTTTGTTTCTGCACTAATTATGTCTCATTATTGTAAGCAATGTTTTAGATGTTATCGTAACATGGCCATGTCGTTGGCAAGGACACAGATAACGTATTTCCTCTGAAAAACGCCGCCCTCAAAATAACGCCGCCCTGTGATAAACATCGCCCTCAAAAGAACGCCGCACTGTGATAAACGTCGCCCTCTAAAGAAGGCCACCCTGAGATAAACGTCGCCCTCAAAAGAACGCCACACTGTGATAAACGTCGCCCCAATGTAGTTCAGCTCTCTGCTGGCATAAATGTAATATTCTGTCATGTACCAACAGGTAGTTGATTGGCCCGTGTCATTTTGTAACATCTTTGGCTAATGGTGTGCTGCAAGAACTGTCCTATGCAAAAAATGTTCCGTTGCTTGAAAAAGGTTGAAAAACACTGATATAGCCTATGCCATAATGAGGTTAAAGAATCTGATGAGAGGCAAATAACATGCTCTCCAACAACTAAAGATTAGATGCAGATTATCATAATTTGGCAGCGTTCCCTGGAAAGAAAAGTGTTCACTCATTCTTCGCATGAAACACCACCAATTATACCCAATTTGGATTCAGATGAAAAAGAAATTGAGAGTACTGTTGTATAGCATAGCTCCTCCACATCAACGGAATACGCCATAGGCAGAACTGAATAAGGAACATTGCACACTTTCGAATTTGGCGATGGTTATCTTACAGTGTTTATTTGACTTCAAGTGTTTCAAAATTTAACAGCCTTTACATTGACTTGGGTACTTTTCTTACAGCATGGTAACTTTTTAATACGATTCCGGTAATGAAACTTTTCTAAATAGACTTTTGTGACTGAAACCTAACGTTTTCAGAATACACAAACGTTATTTGTTGCAGCCAATGAAGGGCGTGGTCATTAAAAGGGGGTGGTATGGTGTCTCACAGGAGAAACCCCCTTGCCCTGATAAGTATAGGGGTCAAGTCTTGATTGGCTAATAACGGAATCCCCATCGAAGGATTTCTACCAATAATGTTGCAAGAAAGCGTGTTTTGGTGGTATACAGTGCACTTCTTCGCGAAAAGAATGATAACACATAGTTTCGAATAATTTGAAAAATAATTTGCGAGCATGCTCAGAAGGCTTCAATTCACATTTCCAGTAGAAGCAATTTTTCCATCTTGCGCAGATCATAATTTATCGGCATTACAAAGAAATTCATCAGCCAGGAGACTGGCAGCCAAGAGCTAGTGTTTGAGCAAAAGAAATTGTCCCTTGAAGATAATGAAGATATCAAAAGCTTTCCCAAGCATTTATTGTTTACGAAAAACATTTGAGATCCTATTTCGAACATCTATCGTCTTTGGAAAGTATCTCCAAATTTCAAGAAAAGCAATGCAAAGACGCAAGGCAAGTACATAAAATAAGGACGTTTCTGATTACTTTAGTGGCCCTTTTTAAGCCGGCCCTTAATGGCATTAATTTTCCCCAAATGGTGTTAAACGGATGGGCGTTAAAAAGGACGGGCATTAAAAGGACTGGCATTAAAAAGGAACGACGTTAAAAGAGCCAAAAATTCAAGATTTTCCGCCAAGCAGCAGCTTTATTTTTTACTTCCTTTTTGGAACCATTGAATTTTGAGGTCCTCAGAGAAGGGAGTGTTTTAAAATGCTTACATTTGATTGGTGGAGTGGGGAGAAGAGAGGTGGAGATGCTGATGTACCGTATTTCCTCGAAAGAGCGCCCCTCCCTCGAACGAACGGCTCCCCTAACGTAAATATTTTTAAATGAGCGCCCCCCTCGAATGAGCACCCCTTTAATAACGATTGGCCAATGCTAACGAAGAAAATTAAAGCAAGACAAACCAAACCAGAAACAATTTTGAGTGAACCAGACTTAAATCCATTTGAAAGGCTGGTTTCAGAACAAGGTATTGTTGAGGCTACACCAGAATGCAAGCTAGTAGATAACGACGAAAAGGACGAAATGAACATTGTTTTGTAATCCTTTCCTTCATATTGCTTTGCAACCTTTTCATTTTCATACAGTTGCTTGATTGATTCCTTTCCCTTGTATTTCCTAATTCATCATATGTTGCGCCTACCTGTAGATTGCGCCCCCAAAGAAGCAGGTTTGTAAATGGGCTCCCTCAAATCAGCCTCCCCTCGAATGACAGCCTCCCCTAGAAGGCTGACTTTTAAATAAGCACCGCGGGCGCTCTTTCGAGGAAATACGGTATGCAAATAAACTAGAATCAGAAACAAATTCAATCGATTCTGAAATAAGTATCAACGATCAACAGAACAAACAGAATTTGCGATACAGTCTTTTTTGTGAGAATAAAGTTCATAAGAATATTAAGGCTCAGAACCTCTGAAATTTAGGAATAATTTAGTAAAAATGCAAGACCTTATCATTCTTCGCTATCAGTGTTTTTGGAATGGTGCAAACTAAGGCCCAAAGTGGCGATAGACCCAATTTCTTGCTTGGTGTTATAAGGGCCGGCGTAAGGAGGGCCAGTAAGGTATACTTGGCAGGAACTTGTTGAGAATGGTAAGTTGCCTTCACTTTCCGTCCCGGAGCTAGATAAGTAATTGGTCCATTACCACCTTTCAAAGAAAGGGAAGAAAATGGACAAAATGAGGCGTATTAAAATACAAGCAATCTGGACAGAAGAGCTATGCCTGATAACCAATCTGCTACTGATTTTGATCAAAAAATGAACTCTGGTGATTGTGAAAATAAAAATGAGAGTGATATAGACCTAGTTTTGTGTGACAGCAGTAGGTAAAATGATAGTAGAGAGTTTACGCAGCACGACGCGCCTGCTGACGACGAGCCAAAGAAGTCTAGAAACGAGCGCGGTCACGCCATCCTTTCGCAAGTATTGGCGCGAATCTGAATATCGCGCTAGTTTCTAGACTCCTTTGGCTCGTCATGAGCAGACGCGTCGTGTTGCGTAAACTCTCTAGTGATAGCGATGAGGGAGGTGACTCTGCAGAGCTACTCACTCCACTCAGTAGTTGAATAACTTGGCCACATGCAAGATATGCTGATTTCGTGCTTTATCAAGTAGTTGTTAAAGGTGCCTTCTTTGGGGAGCATCTTTCAAAATTTTGATGCAGAAAGGGGATCACCTGCAATTCTATTAAAGTAAGGGGGCTTTGACAAAAGTTTAACTTTGACTGGCAAATTACCCAGCCCCCTTCTAAATAAATAAAGACTTATCCATTTATAATGAAGTTTCCTGCTTAAGAATGGGGGGCTAACTTGCTGGGGAGCTTATTAGAAGGGGCTAAATTTGAGAATTTGCGGCAATTATCCTGGACCACCGGCATCGTAGTGGAGTTAGCATTTCCTTCCAGGCGCTCTCGTTCGGTCCCAAGCAATTACCGAATGTTCTAAAATTACATCAGACTGACAAAACCAATTAAATAACAAAATGCAATGAAAACTACAATCGCTGCTGAATTAACAGGCAAATGAATACAGGCGTGGATCGTAGATTATCCACGTCACTTAAAGCATTGTGAGAGCATACACAAAATATGTATGGAAATTCAGTTCATTGTTGAGGAAATACCTCATTGATAACTACAACCTTCCTTTCAAGTATTTGAAAAAAGAGAAGTAATCATGAACATTGCGATAAGATTTCTGGTCAACTCTACAACTCCAATAAATCAAAGAAGTAAAATAAGCTTGGTGCCAACGTGCTTGGATACCATTGTGTGCTCTAAAAGGATTTTCGAGATAAAATCGTTGTTAGGGTCTCTATTAGGCACTCATTGTTATTCCATTAAGCATGGTTCATATTTGATTGGAATTGATTTTTGTAAAATCTAGTAAGACCATTTGAGACCGAATAAGGACTAAAATGGAAAGGAGGTGAGCTTGAAAGCAAGCAAAAATGAATTGCTTCAAGTTTTCACAATCATTGAAGGATAGGTATTTTCATTCTCCACCAAACGAAGAACCTGCTACTAGCAACTGTAGCATTCTATAGAGAATTGAGTCTACATTGGAAAAAGAAAGAAATTTCGTCGCTGAAAAAAAACAAAATCTCTTGCTTACCGAGGGCGAAGTTAGTTACTTGCAGCCTCTGGTATAGAAAAATCCTGTTTGCCTGAGATCTAAAACACAACAGCAATGCGCAGCATCCAAGAATAGATTGTGCCAGCAGACGAATAATCAGAGTTGACTTTTGACTAGATCCCTTCTCACGTAGAATTGAACAATAGTTCCTCTAATAGCATAGTGTACCCCCTCAATGCTATAAAATTTCTGCGTAAAGCAAACTAGGCATCTGCAAAGAACAGAAGCTAAAGGAAAGCAGCTGACTACTAAATCTAAGAAAAAATTACATCTACATAAAACGGCAGTCTATTGTAAGGAACATCGTGAGACGGTATTTGGCAGTACTTCTCTTTCACGTCAATTTTACACCAAAGAAAGTTGATTCATACTATAAGCGCAATCAAGATTGAATGCTGAATGACGTCTAGTGCTACGTAAATGACGGCTGAATAAAAGCGAAAACTGGTAAATTTAATATGAGAGGTAAGTCATACAAAGGAAAAGAATTTCCTGTTTGCCATTAGTTGTATCACTACAACACTGCGACTCACGAAAGGTGAAACTGCACAAATTCTACACACAGCCACATCATATACATACATACATACATACATACATACATACATACATACATACATACAAACATACATATTTTTTTCAAACTTCATCCTATATATCATATTAAAATCTACAAATACAAATCTCACTAAATAGGTAATCTGTATTTGGCTGGCTCACAATGATACACTAAATTTAAAAAAATACATATGAAATAGATTATAATAAAAGAAAAATACACACTAAAGTGTTTCAGTACAGAAGCAGTAGTAATAACAACTTATCAGCTAGCGTGTTCAGTAGCTGATAAGCTCTGGGTTGCACCATGCTTTGTTCCTCATGCAAAATATGTAAAAGTTCGTGCGAATAGCAATAGTAGATAGCTTGGAAATAATGAAATTGAGATGTTGATTATCAAAGCCTAGTTTAGTACACATTGTAAGGAAGGATTCTGACGACAGACCAAATATGCCAAGACAGCTTATGGAAAGATTGATGAATTCTATTGAGTGACGGTCATTGCTGAGATCAGTTACGAGGGAACGATATTTGAGATCTTTGCGACGAGCATTGTTTGCTAGATTTGTCTCAAAGCCTACGGTTAATTCAATGATGCACAATTTATCAGCGGTGGAAAGAATCATGTCAGGCCGAAGGCAATCACCCGTAATAATACAAGGACACAGGTAACCAGGAAGATCAACGTACAATTTTGATGAATATACAGATTGGAAAGTTTGAGCTAGGAAACGTAAAGCGGAATTATATCTTCAAGTAAAACGGCCCTGGTCAAGATATGTTTTACAACCAGCTACAATGTGGAGTTGTGACTCAGGCTGAAGACAAAAGGAACAGTCAGAAGTGTTTGAGAGGCCCCAAAGATAAAGGTTCTTGCTAGTGGCGAGTGTATTGTTAAGGTATTTGATTGTGAAATTAAAGATATTGGCAGGTAACTTACTTTGAGCCCGAGACCAGAGTGAACTGAGATTGTTTAAGGAATGTTATATATATATATATATATATATATATATATATATATATACATATATATATATATATATACATATATATATATATTTATATGATCATAAGTTTCACCTTTTAGAAATTTTAAAATTAATCAATAGATTCTCAAGAAAAAAATTTGAACTCTTAAAACTTTTCTTCGTCGCTTTCATCAGTTTAAATCATTCAAAAATTCCAATATGCCAATATGTACATATATATATATATATATATATATATATATATATATATATATATATATATATATATATATATATATATATATATATATATATATATATATATATATATATATATATATATATATATATATATATATATATATATATATATATATATACTGTATATATACTGTATATATGCTGTATGTATACTGTTATACACTGTATATATAAAGCTCATTAGACAACATAACACAAATTCTAGGAACCGAAGAAGACAACTGGACCCTGCGTCTCAATACTTTACATCCTGACACAATCTCAATAGCAATTTAAACCACCCAAAAAACAATTTACCATAATTACAGTTCAATGAAATTTGCTATGTTTTGCCTCAAATTCATACTTGTTGATAAGTTACTTTTCAACAAGACTTACATACATTTTAACTCAATACGATCAAGTTTTATTTCTACAGCAACTAGAAAGGTTTGCTTGCTTGTTGTTTGACTTATTGATATTTTTGTGACTGTAAAGGAAATTACATCAGAATATCACCAAATGTTAGTGCACTTTTCAAACTGCTAACTCAACTTCACCTCTGACTCTATCAAACCATTTTAGTTACAAGTGAATTACAAAATGTGTGAAATTTGTCAAAAGTAAGTGTTTAAGTAATTCTTAGAAGTGCCTTAATGTACTGGAATTGTAAATAAATTTAAATTTGAATCATGATTTTGCTCTTCGTCGTTTTTGTTCTTCGGCTTAAATCGCAAAAACGCTACAAAAATCTCGCAAGTTTCTCAATATATTATACCTTGAGTTTCTGCTTGAAAGTGCATGAGTCAGAAGCATAAGCGTAGGAGAATGGGTGACAGAGGGGCTGCAGCGCCCTTAGTTGGGCAGAGATCCGCTCTATTCGGGCAATTTTCCTGAAAGAATAATAGGAAATTCGGGCAGCTTTTCTGACAGCTCTCCAAAGCGCTTTAATCATTCGGGCAGAAAAGTGATAACCTCCTAAATTTGAAGTCCTCCTACGCCTATGGTCAGAAGTGCATCTCTTCTGATCTAGACGACTTATTTTCTTCCGAATGCATATATGTATGTGTGTAATATCCACAAAGTAAAAATTAAAAGTCATATGTATATCTAAGCGAAGAAAATATAAGAAATATTTAAATAAGGTTGATAAATAATTTACAGGAAAAATTTGTATGTGCAAAGAAGACCTAAGAGTTAGTAGCCAAAAGTAAAAACTTGTCCATATGCAATCAAAATACTGTCCAATCATATTTCTCATATTTTTCAGACATAAATTTGTCCACAAAACATGCCTTTGAATGAGTCAAAGGTCTTGTAGTCTCACAGTTACAGGTAATGAGTTCCAAACTTAAGCCGCTTTTAGAAAGCAGCTTTTCTTGCCTCTGTTAGTAAATAGGTCCCCATTGCGAGACTGTCTAGTGGCATGGTTATGCACCGATGCAATAGATTTGAAAGAATCAATAATTGAGTGCTGTGTCTAAAAAGTCGTTTGTAATCTAATTAAGTCCTGTTCAAAGGATGCCAAATCTGGCTAACATGCACACGATCGTCTTGTATTATCGACGCTTCTACTCACCGACAAAAACAGCAATGATCAAATTGTTACATGCATAAAAGAAACAATCTCCGTATCTGATGAAGAAGTATGTTACTTTCTACTTATAGTGGATTTCAAGGTATTTTCACAGACACAATAGGTCCTTGCATGCATTGTAAACATGTTGATGTCAATGCCCCCATTGACTTTCAAACTCAACAGGGCTTCTATTTTTAGATCATCCCTAGCTATTTGCATGCCGGGTGGTGTTTTGGTGCGTGAAAATCTCGATCTACTTTTTTGTACAACAAAATTCATCTTGATTATTATCAGTACTCAATTCTATACTTTGGCTGTCTAAGCTCCGCAATCGTACTGATATTTCCTAATTTGCCCTCTCTACGCTGTGAAATGTTGATGTTCTCTTTTCTGGATAGCTACCAACATGAAGCAATTTAAGAGGAATAGTTTGCTAACTACGTATGGAAATGAAACAGAAATAGAATTAGGATAGGAATAGATTTACAGCATCTTTTTGATAGTAGAATTACATTTCATTACAATAAACTTGGATCGGCACTTAGTACTCAAAGTTTCTCAATTTGACGTAACTTTTGAAACTTATTGCTGTGAATAGATGACAAATAAAAATAGTTAAAGTTTTTTACTTTTCAAGATGGCTGAAGGCCCGATGTCGCTTAGGTCAGGAAAAGTCGTGGATGACGTTGATAGAGCCACTAATGTGAGAGAGAAGGAAGCAGAGGAAGGAAAAAACGTGACAAGAAATACATTTCATTAATAAGACACTTGGATCGGCACTTCGTACTCAAAGTTTCGTAATTTGACGTAAAAATTTTTGGCATTCTGGTACTACAAGTTTCTTAATTAGTTTCTTGTCTTTGGGGCCGAAACTCACCTTGTTGTTAAAAATCGAACATTTCTAGATGGACATAAACGCTCATTGCCACGAAAAATGTTCTAGCAAATCTACATCACAAGTTACAATCTTTCCCAAAGAAATATCATACATTTTAAATTTTAACGAGTGGAAGCAATTCAATGTATTCTTTTTCATACAAATTTATATTGTACAGTTTCTTAATATTTCTTGAGCATTTTATTAGAGTTTCTTAATTTTTTGACCAGCCTGGTACTCGTTTCCTATTAACTAGTTTCTTATAAAAAAATATGTATTCAACAATATTCTTCCTCATGAAGATGCATACTAACAGCTCAAGACAAGAAGATACAAAGAAATGAAAGATATAGGCCACAATGGCACAAAATGATGCTCACGATAAGCAGCACCTCATATGAAAAACAAAACCAACTTAACTGTGAGAATGGTTTCAGTTCATGAGGGAAATTCAATGGTAGGGACGACGGGTCACTATTTAGAAAGGGGTATGGTACCGAAGAAAGGCGGATTATAATTACAAAATTTTTCCTACCAACATTTCTCTACTCGATTTTACTTCCGTTTCCCCCAATTCCATGGGGCTTTGAGGTTGCCTCTGCGAGGACTTTAGTTCTGGTACGAGCATTTAGGATCAGATGCACTTCCTGACGTCACCAATGGTCTGCGGTGGGCCTCGAACCCAGGACCACGTTGGTCTGAGTCGAGTGCATTACTGCTAGGCCACGGCTGCTCTGCTTCCTACCAATGTTCTACAATGTTCAAAAATTCAATACCCAACCATTAGGTCCAAATATAGCTTATCCAAACCTCTGAGAAAGATTTGAGTAATCGACATGGCTTCAAAGAAGAACAATCTGACAAAAGAAATTTTTTGACAAGGATTATAAAATTCAAAACAATATTTGAGATTAAATATTTCTTAAGTTTCAGCCAGTCTGAGCCATAATATTCCTATTAGCTTTATTCTTCTATAAAAAATTGTGTATAACGCATGTGAATTAGCGACAGGAAAACCATTAGCGAAAGTGACAAAGGTGCCTTAAGTGCTACCATATCCTCTTCAAACAACGAGCACTCTGAAGCAGACAAAGAAATCAACCAAGGGAAAGATTGCGTAAGTAGCAAATAAACAAACATACGTGCAATTAAGGAAGTGAAATGGATGAAGTGAAATGAAATGAAATGGATGAATAACCAGAGAAAAATTCAGCTTTATCATTACAAAGCGTCTAAAGTAGTTTCAGGTTCTTCCTGAAAAGAATTCCATAAAACAAACGATCTAGTTCCATATTTGGTGAGCAGAGACTGAAGGAGGTATTGGACAACATGGCTAGCAGGAATGCAACTGCACAAGACACAGATAACTGTAGCTGAACTGTCCTTGCGTCGCTGTACAGACAATGAACCATATACCTGCCATCAGATCCTTCACCGAGTTGAGACTAATACTGCTTGGTGGGCTCACATAACCCACACTTGTCAACCTAACATTTTCAGAACCTGCAGATTTTGTATTTTTCCTATAAAAACGCAGGGAGATTTGGTCAAAAACCGGGAGATCACAGAAATTTGATACGAGAATGAATATACCTGATAAAGTGCTGTGCTCGGCAAGTTGTTAATGACAAAAAAGATCACGAGAAGTCTCATTAAATTAATTTCTATCGGTTTTTGCTAATCAGATAGCATTAAAAAAAACTTTTTGGCATGTAGAAAGTCAATGTGACCACTATACTCGTATCACAACTATAAATCGGAATATCTTTTAAATAAATCACACAAAATACAAGGAGATGTCTGAAAACCAATGAAATAGCAGCTACATATCAATTTATTTCTGCTAAATGAGGTCTCTCTCCTCGATTAATTTATCTACTGAGAGAGATCCTCCTGTAAGCAATTCCCTACATGCAATTTTCTAATTTAAATTTTTGTATTTGTACCATTACTCCATTTCTTTTCGTTTTCATTGTATTAATTTTTTGTTTGAGTTGTACGTAGTGGAATTATAAAGAACTGAACTGAACTGAACAGGTCTTCAAAACCGGGAGTCCGGAAGAAAGCAGTTAAAACTGGGAGAGTTGACGGGTCTGCATAACCACCTGCACGAGTGGGACAGAATAAGGTACTAGTAAACTGAAAGAGAAAGCTTAGTTTCTTATAGCACTGCTACAGCCAGCAAGATTGCCTAGCGTAACTTCCTTGTTAAATGGGTGGTAACGACTGGCGAGGAAATTGTGATGATCAAATACAAGAAGATTGAACATAAATCGACGCATTTGTCAATCCATTAATCTCATCAAAAATGATGGTTTGTCAGCGAAGATCTTGCGATTTCGGAAGTTTTTAACCAATATTTTACCAATATAATAAAAGAACTTGAAATAAGAGTAAATGAGACCCATCTCTCTACAACTCATGGAATAGATGATCCTATTGATATAGCAATAATAAAGTACAGTAAACACCCTAGCATTAAGATGATAAACGAAGCATTGACTCCCTCCAAACCGTTTACCTTTAGAAACATCACTAAATTGGACGATTTGCAACAAATTGAAAACTTAAATAATAGAAAGGCACCCCCCCCCCATTTACAGCATCCCAGCTGGAGTACTAAAAGAAAACCCTTTAATTTTTGCTCATGTACTGAAAAATGTTTCAACAATAGTCTGGACGAGTGCACATTTCCCACAAATGTGAAAGCAGGAGATGTTTCAGCAATTCACAAAAAGAGGATGTTAACCGTAAGCAAAATTACAAACGAATCACAATCTTACCACCAGTTTCAAAAGTCTACGAAAGACTAGTTGAAAATCAGATAAAACCGTTTTCTCTCGGATTTCTTAACCCTATGTTCTGCGGCGTTAGAGAAAAGTACAGCACACAACATTCTTTTCTGCGATTTATAGAGAAATGCAAAAAATAGTTTGGATGAAGGGAATTGTGTTGGTGCTGTTTTCATGGACCTTTCAAAGGCTTTTGACTGCCTGAATCATGAACTCTTGGTGGCAAAGTTAGAGGCATATGGCTTTAGCAGAAATGCCTTAACGCTCAATCATAGCTACATATAAAAAGGAAAACAAAGAGTGAAAGTAAATGAGTCTTTTAGTGAATGGAAATATATCGATCATGGTGTCCCTTAAGGATCAGTACTGGGGCCTCTCTTATTTAATATATATATATATATATATATATATATATATATATATATATATATATATATATATATATATATATATATAAGTGATCTGCTCATGTTCGTACAAGATATTGACATTTGCACTTATGCAGATGACACTACCTTTTATGTAAGTGACACTGACAACAAACAGATACTAAACAAACTAGAGAGCTCTATCTCAACTGTTGCTGGTTGGTTTACAGATAACTGCATGAGGCTAAATAGAGAAGAATGTCATTTTATGTGACCAAAGCAACGATTTAAACTTACAAAGTGAAACTCTCCCAGTTGTTGAAAGTAGAGAGCAAAAACTACTAGGGATCATGGTTGGTAAAAAACTAACATTTAAAACACACGTTGAATTTTTATGTAAAAAAGGCAAATCAAAAGCTCCATGCTCCTTCCTGTATTTCATGTTACTTAAGCAAAGAGCAACTGAAATTTGCAATGAAAACGTTCATTCTATCGCAATTTAACCACTGCCCTCTCGTGTGGATGTTCTGTAACCGAACCCTGGACAATAAAATAAATCGAATACGTGAAAAGGCATTGCGCATCGCATCCCAGAATAAAATAGCTGACTTTAGCACCCTTCTGCTTGAATCAAACTCTGTATCAATACACAAAAGAAACCTACAGTTGCTAATGATTGAGGTCTGCAAAATTGTACAACATAACAACCCGAGTTTTATGAAGGAAATATTTGTACAGAAGGACACAACCACACAACCCACAATCTTAGGAACAATTTACCAATGCATATCCCCAAAATGCGAACTTCTAGTTACAGAATTGAAAGCTTGTCCTTTTTAGGATGTAAGCTGTGGAATAACCTACCCGATGAATTTAAAAGCATTAAAACTCTTGCATCATTTACAAGGCAAAGTAAAGGATGGAATGATAGCTGCAACTGCAGGTTATGCAGAAAATTCATTAGTCATGTCGGTTTCCTTGATTAACTCTATTGATCTTAATTCATTTTACATTTTACATTTGTATACTAGCTTTATTTCTCCTCCTCTATGTAAATATATCATTATTGCATTGTATTATTTTACAAATGGTGTTTTGTAAGTAGTAGGCTTAAATTAGCTGACATACTAGCTACGTATTTATTTATCTACGCCTACTGTAAATAATTGGATTATTACTATTATTTTTATTATAAACGAAGCTAATAACGGGGGATAGAGCCGCCGAGAGGGAGGCAGGGGCAAATTGCCCCAGGGCCACAAGCTCCAAGAGGCCTCATAGCACCCAATGCTTCAAGGTCTAGAGGGCCTCATAAAGTAAACCAGCTGTAATTTTCCAAAGTTAATCCTCGCGCTCTTTAAATATGGAAATACTCTTCAGATTCCTGAACAAAGACAACAACACAAATGAGAATGGTGAAATGTCAATATTTATAAAGGTCTTAAATCAGTATGTATTCTGAGATTTTTCTTCGCCACAAATTCTAGCCTGAATTTTTTCTAGTGAAAAATGGTTCGTAATTTGAGCTGGTAAAACTTGGGCAAACTTGGCGTAAATGCCAATAAAACTCGCCAACACTCTCCAAATTACAATTGGCGAGTTTCTATAAAGGCTCGTGCTCGCCACAAATCTAGATCTCTAATGCAGCCTGGATCCTAAAGTCAGCATGTATTGCAGCAGTGGCTTGCCTATTTCTGGCAGAGGTGCCCAACAACTTATTGGCGCCCTTTTGATCAAGAACCGAATATTAGGTGGTAGTCGCTTCACAGCCATTATGGTTACAATTGCCTGAAATAGTGGCGGCTCGAGCTAATGAGCTTTATGGGCAATGCCCCCTCACCGAAAAATAAATGAAAAAAAAAACTGTGCAATTAAGCTATAACAGTGAGAAAGATATAAAATGTTATATCCTAGCATGTTTCACCAGGCATTCAGAGGCGTGAGATTCGATTACTTCTAATTGTGTTGACTTGAGCCTCGTACGTAAGCATTTAAAAAGTGATGTCATTTTCTGGGCAAACTAGATTCTGCCCTTGGAATTGGCTACCTGACATGCGCAATAGCAAGTATCCAAAGCCCAATGCCGAAAAAAGAAGTAGCCGATTGGCTAACATTGACGAAATTTGGGCAAGAAACATTTTGCCCTCTCCGGTACAACAACAACGACCACAACAGCTCTGAAATCTAAACGTACAAGGGGCGTTCTCTCCGAGCATGCTAGCGCAAAAGATCTCAATCAAACTACAGGCAACCTTCAGTAATACTTGCTGATAACTGAACTCACTGGTCAGTACTGCAATCTGAGTTGTTGAAGGTAGTTAAAGTTCTTCGCCTGTGTCATTAAAATGAGTATTGGAGGAGAAGCATCTAAGCCCTAATAGCCTGGGTCTTGCAACAGGATCTTGTATTAAGACAGTTTCCATAGGCGATCAATAGAGAAACGTTTCATTTATCACATCATTTGCAGAATATTTTAGTGTTCAGGACTATTTCGTCTGGAAGGATTTTGAATGGTTTCAGTTAGTTTGCAGCATGCCAAAAGATGATGCAAAATCTATATCCATCAAATTGGTTAGCCATTTGGATAACATTCTTAATTTATGTTTGAAACCTTTGAGAGGAAATGTCTGTGATATTGAAGTTTTTGATTGTGAATTATCACAATATTTCTCAGGGTTGAAGTCACTGGACATCTTAGTTCAACCATCTTTTGAGAGTGATTATTTTCAAGTTTTTAGGTGTGGAAAATACCGTGAATAATTTCTTTTCCTTGATGCTGCCTACATTCAAATTCCTTTATGGCATAAAGCAGTTCCATTACCCCCAACTTGTAAAATCCAGGCTAACTTGTAATTTCTCTGAGACTGGGCTGTTTCTAACGGTCATCATCACAATTTCATTTAAATCTTTTGAAGAAACAGGATTTTTTTAGTCCTTTGAGAATAAAAAGTTACATTGGGAAATCCTATGTCTAAAAACATATTGAATATTGTAGCCAAAATTGCTTTATATCCTATATCTGCTTGGATTAACAGTATTCTCTTGAAAGTGTTATCATGAAAGATGCATAGGTTTTAATTTTTCTATTTATCACAACCTTCAGAATGAATGCTTAAGGAGACAAGATGATTGCAACATGCCTCCTTCCCCTACCCTTTTTATCCACAGTAGGTCAGAAAAAGTCATGGCAATGTTTAAGGTGTGGCTCACCAAAATATGTGGACCATGCCCAACTCTTGGACACTTTCCCCAACCCCCCAAGAAAAATGTCACCAGCACTACCGCTAAAGAGAGTTAAAACTTTCTTGAGAAACACAATGTCTGAGGATAGACTCAATGCTTTGGCTCTCAATTGACTTCAATCAAAATGTGATTAATATGTTTGCCCAACTCAAGAATATAAGAGCTAATGTCTTTTTAAGTAGCTCAAGAGCCTCTATGCATTTTTTAAAATTGCAAACCAACATATTATATTTGATTGTTTCCGCTTACATCACCTAGATTCTCTTTGGGTTTTTGGGACAAAAATATATCATTCTAGACAATTTATACTATTTGGTGTTCATAGAATGAATACTTTCAATTAAAAAATAGTTTTACAAAAATTATCTGCCTGAATTGATTATTTCCCTAAACAGCAGAAGAGAAAATAATAGCTTTGCATTCATTTTTATGAGCAACATGTCCATAAGAAACGTGAAGCTGAAAGTAGGCAAAAGTTAAGAACTAGGCAGGCTGAGTTTCAAACAACTTTAAAGAGTTGTTTTTGTAAGTAAATGTTGTATAAAACTAAAAAGAAAATAGAATTAGCATCCATTGCATGCCTCAAAAAACCTGAACATCCTTTGCCTAAGCTGGGTCATTTTTATCACCATAAGTCTTTATATTTAAGAAAAATTTCAGGCTGTATTCGACAAAATATTAAAAAACTTCCAGGCTGAAGCCAGATACTTTATTTCTTATTTGAAAAGAAAACGTGTATTTTACTATTTGGAGGTAAAGCTATCCAATATCATTTTTTGGGTGAGGCTCCCTAAGATAATTTCGACCACACCCAGTTTTTCAAAGACTTGCCCCCCAGCGGAAAATACCACGAGCCGCCACTGGGCTGAAACAACATCATTCATCATTGAATGTCATGAAACAGTACAAAAATAAAATAACTTGGCTGTGGTTTAAACTTATTTGTCCATCAGTGGTAAAATTATACATAGCATAAGCTATAAGCTGAGGCGGTGCGAGGGCATCGTTCTCGTAGATGGTTAGCGGAGAGAGTGTAATGCATAAAATTGAGTGCATACGCAGTCCACAGGTCGTCCATAGCCACATCAAAACACTCAAACATTTGCGGAGTCTAACAGCCTTGCATTTTTTGAGTGCTCTCCGATCTAACCAAGCATACAAACACTTCCAAGGATTTACGGTATTGCAAAACAGCAATTTTGCCTGATGCGGCAATTATTCTGCGTGTTGTACCAGAAACTGAATCATCAACTTAGAAATAAGGCTAACATCAACAATTCTTGTAATGAGAACGAAGAAGCTGCATTCAATGAAATAACCTTTAGTGACATAATGCAATATGATACAGAGGGCGTGGGGGCCTGGGGAGAGCTGACCTGACGTGGCAGAGCCTTGAGGATTGGCAGTGCTATTCTCTAAACTTTCCGAGAAAGCACACCTCTGATGATGTGCTAGGTGTATTTAGGGGTTGCCCTCTCCTTAGTTCAGCGTTTATCAAATAGGGGACACGCCCACCAAGAGGGAGCGATGTGATGCCAAAGGGGACGCTCACAGCTCTGTGGAACAGGCGTACTTACACAATGTTTATAGATAATCTTATTTCTAGTGAGTGGGGGAGGGTGCAAACTAATTTCTCTTCTTATGAGAGGGCTTTGCAAAAAATAATTGAAAAGCGCTGCCTTAGTCTGAAATTAAGTGAACGTATTTGGCATTTTGACATTTAGCGGCGGTTCATGCCTTTAAGCTTTATCCCATATAGCTACTCCGCTTTATCAGTTGAACAGTATTGTATTACAAACTAATCGTGACTTCATCTTGATATTGCTATTCGCTTTACATGGAGTGTCAGCCAGGCTATGCAGGAAGTGTCGGTTTCTTTCTCTTCCTGCCAGGAAGAAAATTTGTCTATCTTTGAAGAATACTTTCTGTGGCATGTGCATTACGAGTCTTTGTCTCGGTAGAGAAGAAAGTTCTCTGTGCCATTCATATCTGCTTTTGAAAGTATGCCCAATATTTTAATTTCTCTGCAAGTACTTCATTACGTTGTCCTAAATTCTGTGAATAAATCACGAAAGGAAGAAATCACCAATACACGATTCATTTTATGAGAACGTGGCTTATAGGAAAATAGTATTCGAATGCTAAAAGAAGTTAAGAAAGTCCAGTACAGGCGTACTGTGCACCTAAGAAAAGTCGATAGGTTTACATGAAGTATTACCTGTGTATAAATGTTACCTGTGTTATGTTCTCGTTTCTTCAACAATTTCTTATGGAGATAATATGTATACAAATTCTTTAAAACAAATTGTTTTCGTCTAGTACTGAAACTGTTTGTAAGCTTTTTCACGATTTCAGTATCAAAACTTTCTCAGGGTTTTCTTAGTCTTTGAGTTCCGATGCTTTACGCATGTGCAGAGATTTTTGTGTCTTCCAAAACTCGAGCAAAATAAATTGTAGGGTGGAGTCAAACTTTCCATCCCAGAATGAGGATCAAGGTTCAAAACATGTTTTCCTACCACGCAAAAGGGCATTTTCTGACGTTCTAGAAATAGAGAGAGATAGAGAGAGAGATAGATAGATAGAGAGAGAGAGAGAGCAGGCTCCCAGACTCCACTGGTCTCTTGAATAAGTTAATACCTTGGTAAGTGAAAAGTGTTTCTCTATCTATGACCTATATCTGAAAAAATTTTGGTTTACAGCATTTGGAAATGGTAAAAACACTTTGGTTTATAACGTTTGAGCTTACGTTTATTACTCGGCAGCTCGAGACCTGACACTCCCCCAAGAATGTTTTCTAGCGCCGCACCTGATTATTTCAAAACAAACACACTACCATTCTAGGAGTAGTTAAAGTTTGAGAAGCCCTCTACCGGGCAAATCATTTCCTATAGTAATACGTGAAAGAAAACGCAGAAGATTAATATGTAAGATAGAACAACATATTCAAATGAGAGAATTGACAGGGGTTTCTTTAAAGGGATATTTTTGCAAGAGCCAAGGCTGCAATCGCAAAGATCCTGCTAGTGCAAGTAATACTGTTTTGCCATCCTCAAATACTAAAAAGTTCCTTAGTTTATTTTGATCTATACTCACATTGTATAGATCGTTAATGATAGGTTCTAAAAAGTTCCTTAGTTTTGAACTCGTCTGCAAATTTCGATGATTGGCCGAAGCTGAGGGAAACTCGTTTTTCGAACCTCTCGTTTCATCGCGTCTGTGAAAGCTTCTCAGTACGGCTTCTCCTGAAGTCAAATAGAACTCGTTTGTTCATGTCTTTCACTTCATCGTCGATGCACTACGAGTTTCAAACAGCTACAAAGAAAGATCTACTAAATCATATATGTACCACAAGCCCTCAAGACGCACGACTGAAGCAAAAATACCGGATACCAGCAGTATTATTTCACCAGGAATTGAAAAACGCTTCTGGATATTTGATCATAGGCCAAACTCCTGAAAACACTAGTGTTCAACACCACTTAAAAACAACTAACAAGCTACGCACACAGTTTTTTGTAGGTAACCTAGCTCAAAGTCTGTCATCAAATTTTATTACTTTTTGGCCCCAGCTTACTTCCAAAAGTTTCTTAAATATTTCTTAATTTAACGAACTAAATTGCAGTGATAACGTAAGCAGACCATAAGTGTAACCAATGATTAGTATTACAACAAACAAAGTCCATCAGTGCGAGGAAAATGTAAAGCAATATCATGTTCACATTGTTTTGGTTCAGCTCTACTTTGAACCAGGTAACGTTTTCAATGTACTAGTTGTCTAAAAGTTCCTTATGTCTTTTTTGTAGCTCTGAAAGTTTTTAAATTTTGGGCTATCTAGTACTAGGTAACTAATAAACTGGTGTCTTATAAAATAACGTATATTTTTACGCAAATACCACGTTTCTCACTGAGCTTCGATTAAGCAATATCTGACTATGAGTTTAATATTATTTATATTTCAGCGAAAAAGGAATAATTCTGTCGAAAAACTACAGTAAAACGCTCAAATCTTTGTTAACGTGCTAGTTTGTCAAAAAATAAAACAAGAACAGAGCGATAAACTTGGAATGTAAATTATAATATTCAATCTAAAAAGAACCAAAGATAAACGAAACACATAACTCTTGATGAAGCATTAATTTTACATTATTCCTAAATTATTCTTAAGTTATTCGTAGGCTAAATTTCAGCAAATCTGAACCAAAACATTTTTATAGACCAATATGTTTTGCAAAAACAATGGGGTGTTCTACATCGTCACCTCAACAAAAGTGAAAAACGCTATCCAATTGCTACAAAAAGCTCCTCAGTTTCACAGTGACTTCAACTAACGATGTTAGCAAAACTGCTTTAGAAAAATATACATGTTACGAAAAGAACACTGAACATTTTCTGAGAAACTGTAATACTATGCGCGGAACTTAATCTGGTTTGTCAAAAAAGCGTATAAATTCATGTTAGAGCTATGAGGGAATTTGCTGTCTTGCCATAAAACACACTCAAGACCTCCCGTTTCTTGAGCACTAGTTCTTCCACGACAAAAAATATTGGAAAACCTTAAAATAACCACTAGGTATACTGGAAAAAGTACAACACAATCTGTGAGCAATGCCCAGATTTGGAAAGAGGGGAAACGTGACGTAACAGTCTCTAACCAAAATGGACAATCAATGCCATATAGGACCAGAGAAGGCAAAAATAATCTACTTTTGACACTCACCTAGGTATTAGAGAACCACTTTCTGCTTTTCTACCTTCTGAAGCTCCGGTTCTCTTTCACCACTACAGACGCTGCCCCGTACTGCCCAGTGTGGTTGGCTCGGTATTGCTACTAGTCAAGACAACGTCTGGTTTTCAAGAATTATTCTAGCACAACCTTTGTTCATAAATTCAGGGGGATCACTTAACAGTTATGGCCGCTGCATCTGTTTTAACCATTGTTAGAAAATTTCAATTGGTAATCCGAGCAATATAACATTATGTAACAAATAAGGGTCACTCCTTGAGGAATTCCTTTAATATAAAATAGGTCTGCTACTAACAATGTTTCTTTCATGTCAATATACAGTTTTACTAATTCTATATGAAAAAATAAATAAAGGAATGTTCTTATGTGAAAGACTGCAAATATGAGGAGTCAAGCTGAACAAGAAACCAAACGTTTCCTAAATATAAAGTACTAAACAGGACGACAGTATTTGAATTCTTAGAAGTACTGGATTTTCAAAGCAAAGGAAAATTTGCAAAAGTTGATTTTCTAAATTTCATAGATGTCTAATTACGCATTGCCATGCACACAAAATTTGCGCAGCATTTGAAAACGATAGAGCGCTTCTATTTAGCTGGTAGAAATGTAATGTAAAGGACAAAAATGAAATTAAAGGCGTGGAAATGCTGCCCGGAGTTTGGGCATCATTACTTGCCCTTTGTGTCGCGTTCGGTAGCTAACACTGACGAGCCCGCTGGACCATGAGTAGAACCATGTATAGACAAGGTAATTGCTCTAGGTCCAAAAGCATGTAATGTATATGGCAAGCCAGACAACAAAAGTACGATACTGGATCTATAAGCATTATCGGATATTGATGAATGAAGGGCTAAAGAAATTGCACTGAGTCTAATATATAACATGATTGTCTTACCAGCCAAACTTAATGATGTTGCAAGTCAAATGTCCCACCAGCTGACAATGCCCACTTCCAGCCTATAACATCATGTTCCTAATGGCACGGTAGTTTATTAATGTCCCTCGTCACTTACTAGGCGTTCAGATTTTGACCACCCAAGGGGAATAAGAGAATCTTATTACACCATTCGTAATAGGGTGCTTCCTTCGTGCAATATTCACTCATGTCTACTTCTTCTACAATCGGCATGCATAGATCATAAACAAAAATACGAAGCATCAGCCATAGCGCAATACCTAATATGGGTGAAAACTAGGAACGTTGTTGTTGCTATACAAAACAATTTCAGCCTACCTTTAACAAAGAAAAGTGGGAAGAGTTTTAATACCATTTTTTCAAAAAGTGCATTATAAATGAATGGATTAATACTAACTTTGGATGTTGATAGGTCCCTAAATTTAGGGACCTTTCTTTATTCACAGAGGGGTTGTTAGCGTAGAGAAATTAGCTAGGTCAAAGAACTGTTCTGATAGAATAAGGTTGTGTAGATATATTGTAATGCTATTTCAAGGTCGAGTAAGATACTTTTGTGGGCAAGAAATCACTTCTCTTCATTGCCAACCCCTCTTTAAATAACAAGCAGCCAATTGCAGGAGCCTCATCGTTATTAAAATCTTTGTTGGTGTCTTTCTTCATCATACAGCACAACAGAAGTGGAACAGTATAATGAATATTGTATCGATAGTGCATAAGCTAATCTAACAGCAGTACTATAACTCGGATGCACAAAAATCTAAGCCTTGCATTATTCTCAAACTATTCCAGGGTGGCCAACTGTGAAATGAAATTCTTTTCCAGGGTTTTCCAGGGGGATGTTCTGCCAAATTTCAAGGGTTTTCCAGGGTATTTTTGTCTATTTTTACAAGGAAAAATATGATTATCATGTATAGATCTTCTGCCTTTACCCATCCACCTTTCATTTTGCGTGTTGCTTGAAATGTTGTGTCCGTTGTTGGAAAGAGAGGCTGCCGCCACACGACCAATGATACGCTGTTTTTCCCCCCCAATAAACTCACAGATCCTCCTCCCCTGCGTTACAGGGACAAAAAATGCAACAGTACTGCAAGACAAAAATTGATGCGCGGAAAATCTGCTTCAGAGCATAATTTTTCAGGGGTATGCTGTAATTTCAGGGTTTTCCAGGGTATCTTTCCAGGGGAAAAGAAAAGCCAGAGTTTTTCAGGGTCTTTCAGGGTTTCCAGGGTTTGTTGGCCACCCTGTATTCGTAGACTTCAACGATTCTGAGTTTCATATAAACTTTGTTCTCATATAAAAAAGTTTTTAACAGCACAGATTAGGCAACTGTGGCACAAGAAAGATGGATGAAGTTTGTATTTTGCTGTTAGTTCAATGAAAGCCTTTCTTGTAAAAGCGTTTTTTTCAAGCTAACTTTAAAGCCCGACCTGCCATGTTTCTTAAATATTTTCAATTATGCCTGATTCAACGTCAAGTTCTACGCGTAGTAGAATACTTATAAATGCTTTAAAAATATGTGTAATAGAATGCTCCCAAGAAATAAAATCCCTGCAATATGTGTATGAAAGGAAATGCACATGAAGGATCTGCAAGCTACGCCTGAGCCACGTATTCACCCGCGAGTACCTTAGCAACGAGTTTATGAATATGAGATTGGTTTATACGCCAGCACGGCTCAAGGTATAAAGCTGTTTGAACAGTGTCGTCAATGTTGGATTAATTTGGCAATTGGGAAATGTTAGTGGTAGCACTAGCTCACGTTTTTCATTGCTATGCCAATCTTGTGCGGTGAAGGCTCTATAGAAAAATTAGTCAAAAGGTGAGCCTGTAGGATACGAAAAGTGGCACTGTCAACAGCAAGAGGGAAATTGGGATGAGGGACAAAGAGAGAGATGGGGTAGGGATGCGGGAGAGAGAGGCCAGAAATAGACAAGAAAAAGAGAAGAGTACGCGCGAGAGTGAGATCTGGAGGCAATGGAAAGGAGAAACTGCTCATTCTAGGCTAGGGAAAACAAGCCTCCACGCCGAATCACGTAATATATACTTAACAAAGTATTTGTTTACTGTGTGTTCACGAGAACCAAAAGACATGCAGGAATCACATGCTTGTACATCTCGTGTGATGTTGGAGAAATAAAATGGAATTTCTAAAGTACTAATTACAAACAACAAACATTTCGTGAGATTTCTCAATTATCATTTATCTGAGGCAGGGACGTGACAAGGGTTACAAAAGTGGGGGCATAAATAAAAATCTTTGGCCACGCCCTTTCCTTCTTTAAAGTTTTGCTACTACTCCCTCTCCAATTGTTCTCTCATCGATTTGTAAAGAAGTCCTGAGCACCATCTTGGCAAAAAAGTGGGGGACAATGGCCCCCATGCCCCCCTGTGGCCAGACTACTTATATGAGGTCAATTAAGTTGGTCTTAGGCACATCAAATTTGACAGCAATCAACACAAGAAAATCAGTAAAATAGCAGGTTAGCAGCAGCTTCAAATCATGCTGTAAATTATATAAGAAATAATTAGAGATGTGGCTGTAAAACACCGCAAAGGGAATCCGATGATCTGCTTTAGTTTCATACTTTGCGTAACATTACAAATTGAGCAATCAACATGATCTTCGTGACAAGCCTTGCGCCATGATGACCAGGTCATCTTAATCACGCAATGTATTTACTAATCACTGTTAAAATTTCTTAGAAAACCCCCTGTTCAACAACAATAAACTGAATATACCACATACCGCCCTGGATAGATACAAAAACAACAGCGCAGCAACGTTATGAAACAAGGCTATCTCCGACATCAAAAGGCCACAGAGCAGAGTCAAACAGAAGGTCAACTTCTATCAACTTCCGGGACGCGTATTTTATAGCGCCAGCGAGGCTCTTCATTGAAAACGAGTTTGAGTACCGAAAGAATTCCCGCTCCATCCAGTTTCATATTTAAACTACACAAGAATTTCGACAGCCTTGAACTTTTCCTTTAGTTTCCACGCTGAACACCAAAAATAGTGATCAAACGTTTTTTTATAAGAAAAAAGTTTATAAGAAAATGAGGCTCAAATAGTCAAAATCTTTAGAAAATCTTAAGAAAATCACTAGGCTCAGTTTCCAAAATCTAGTGTTTTTATTGGCCAAAATCGATATTTCGTCTTTACTGCATTCAAAATTTTGAAAATAAAATTCAAATTGAAGTATACAATATTGATAACGACAGTGTAAGCCATTTTAGTCAGTTTATTTCAGTAAAAGTTAAGAAAAATTGAAGAAAATCTCAGGTTTAATATCGGGAAAAGTTAAGAAAATTGAGGCTCAGGCAAAATGGCCGTTTTCTTATAAAAAAGCGTGTAGTGCACGTCTACGATCTCCAAGCTTTAGTTCATGTAATGCACATTGGAAATGAAATAAAAAAGAAGAAACTGAGCAGGAGCTTCTGCAAGATTCGCTTTATTTGCTACGGCCAGATTGCATTCTTTGTAGTAAGCAAGGAATATATTCCCCGAGCGCAATTTTCACTGTTTTCACCCGCACAGGTGCCAAACCACAGAATAAAACCCTATTCGTAGTGCCATTTTCACTGCTCCCATCCACGAACGCGCCATAATTTAGTGACGCTTCCCCGCGCAGAAATCAAAGAATGCAAACTGGTATTACGGATGTGGTCTGCAGCTAACCTATGTTTAATTCTTTGCCATATTTAACATATCTAACAAATATAACGGTACTTTTACTTGTAGCAAATCATGTTTTTTATTCTAGACATCAGAAAAGACTACGCCATGACAGTCAACCTTCATGATGGGGAGAACACTTGATAATGATATATCTAAAAAGCGGTGGTGATTTCTAAAAAATTAACAAAAGGAGCTCTAGGTGTAACCACGCCCACATTTTGGGTGTGACCTAGCAGCAGCCACACCCACATTTTCAAAGTACAGACATGATGATTTTGGTTAATACTGATATTGCAAAATCAAAAATTACAAATATCTCAATAACTATGTATCAGTGCAAAATTGACCATAGCAATACAAAACACTTTGGAAGCAAAGTCGATAAACGTACTTTTGGGGGGCTAATTACCCCAAAATTATCAGTAATTTTAACAACGGGGCTTCACCTCCTGAACCCAACCTAGAAATCACCCCTGCCTAACAGTCCCAAAGTAAAGTCAAAGCCTGCTGTACTGATAAACACGGAGGCTGGGTCAGAGGGAAAAGTTGTTCAGTTGCATGTAAAGAATTACCTGCAACGCAATCGATTCAACGCAATCGACGTATTTGTCATTTTGGAATTATTAGAGGTGTTTACATTACATCTGAATGGCAATTATTCATTTTACTTTCTGCTCATAGCTATGCTTCTTCTCTGCGCCATCGTAAGTTTTGAGCTTAATCTCCACACGAAAACGAGTTTAAGGGGCGAACCATTACTCTGGCCGTGTTCACTGACTTGAAAGAAGCCCACGGTAGTTGACCTTCTGCGCAACTCCTGGGTTCAAAAAGTCGTAAGAACGTCGGAGCCAGTCTACGTGGGTTTCTTGAGCTTTTACCGGAACACCTTTTGCGACTGCCACGACTGCATCGACTGTGAGTCCAATTCTGTCGACTATAGGGAATCAAACTTAGCGTGAATTCTATGTAAACTGCACGCGGAAGGTGTGAAAAGGAAAACCCTAGTCCAAACAGGCCCACATGAAACGGGGCCATTTTGAAATAGCACCGCCTACAGTGTCGATACCGAGAACAAGTGCTATTGACAACAATGATCTTTTGCAACAACATCGTAGTGGGGTTTACGCTTCCCCAGCCTTTCCTGATTCATGGCAACCCAGTAAAATGAATATTGTGCAATGTTTATGTGCCTTGAGTAACAGAGGTCAGGGACGTAGGAAGCATTACAAACGTGGGGGGGGCATATGGATTGAGGGGCATCTTCGCAGGGTTTCTGGAAGTAACAATGAGCACTTTTTCAGCGGATGAAACAGTTAATTAACACTTTTCGTGATGAAAAAGGGCAAATATTGTGCTAGTCCCTAAATGTGAGTAAGTTAGGGGATACGGGGACATGCTCCCACTGGAAATTTTGAAAGTTAGATTCTCTGAAATCACTGAAAACGTGAATTTAGTCATTTATTTTGCATCTTCAAAGCCTTCAAGGAGGGAAATCAAGTTACATGAAGAGGAGCACTTTGCCAGAGTCTTTGAAAAATGTGGAAGCACGTGCCCCCTTTGCCCCCGGTTCCTACATCCATGCCAGAGGTGTTTTAACATGCCCCCCACTGTTATCTCAAGACACTGTGGTCAAAATGACGTAGCCAACAGACGTGAATTAGGACAGACGTAGAATAACGTAGGCCGTTCCAAAGGTGGATTGTGTAGACATGGACTAGGGAGAACTCGCGTGATCTTCAGACACCCAAACCAATATCTAAAATGTGTGTTATGTATAATAAGCTTCTTAAGCAGATCAAAATACTCCAAATCCAGTAGGTACACCAAGGGCAATGTGATATTTTGTAACCATGTGACCTACAAATGCACTATCACGCAACACGTAGGGTGTTTTTCTACAATGTTCTGCGAAACCAGCCATTTTGTCATATAAAACTCTGTTTGCACCCAAAACCGATAACCTTCAATCTGTAAAACGCTCTCAAAATTAGTTTGCTGATGACAGAGATGTGATGCTTTTGATGAAATCTATTTAGGCTCTATCGTATCGTTAAGCAAAGAAAAAAGCCATATCCCAATCACATAATATAAAGGCTTGCTTTATCAGCAGCATTTGATTTCCTCAAAGCGCTGACTGTGATGCGAAGAGTAGAGAGGACGCTAAAAGAAGTCTCGCATGCAAAGTGGAAATGGAGGTTAGGGTGGGCATAATTGCTTTTCAAATTCGCATCTATGCTATGAGATCATAACATCTGAGGGGGCGCCTTAGTGACATCATAAAATTCTCGACTATACTCGCAGGTTCTTTTAACACGTCAGAACAAACTCCAAAGTAAAACAAAGCATGCGCAAATATGGGTGGGCGAAAAAGCATGCAGAAGCAATGTTTTTAAATAGATCTTTTCTCAAGCGCCCCTCCCTATATTTCAATATTTTCAAAAAGGAACAAAAAAGGGGAGAACAATGCAGAAATTTGATTTGAGTTTCAGACAAAAGAGGTTGTTGGTATACTTAGCGAAAATTATTATCCGAATGAAATCACTTTGAAAAAGGATTAAAACTACGAACAGATGAAAAATTGAATTAAAGCTTCATAATGGGAAATTATATTTTTAAATTCTGCTGATGTGAAAGTCTGAAAAAATCTATGCAGTTTAAGCTAATAAACTGTGCAGTTTATAGATGCATTATCTAAAGATCAAAGCATGCAAGGAAAAGTATGGCAACAAAAACGTTAGACTTACTTTGAAAATGATTGGAGAAACACAACTAGAACTTGAATTGTACAAGATAGTTGCATTTATTGAATTGAATGGAATTGTACAGATTTATTTACCCCCTTGTCAAAAGCAGGCAGTTTAATCCCATCTGAAACCAGGATAAAATTCTTCAACGCAGCATCGCTGGATTTAATGTGCAGTTCTAAATTTTTCCTTAAAAAAACCTTGTGCCTCACTGCTGATTGGCTACTTTCTAATGAAGGTATTTCTCAGTGTTTCAAGCTTCTTTTCTGGTACACTGGCAATTTATGGTCTATTCTACTACATTCTTTCCATTACTGGGATCAACAACTCTCAATGGCTAAATGAGCAAATAAATAGATAAAATGTTTCTATGGGGTAGCTTCTTCAATGCATTACATGATGTTATCAATGAGACTTTGTATCTAACAAATTGTTCTTCACAGCTATAAAAGTTAACCATTGGGAAATACACTTAGCTAAAGACCCTCCACGTTTAAAAAACATATACTTTTTTGAGTAAAAATCCGCCAAATACAAGTGAAAAAAATCAAAGAGGCAATGCGAAGAAATTAGCCAAAGTAATAACAAGCAGAAATTCTACAAAATTGTATTTCTGTAGCAATATGAGCTGTAGTTGTCTATCGTGATTTTTTCAGACAGTATTGTCTGTCACAACATATTCGGGTCAACTGAAGATAATGGCAGATTGTAAAGATATGCATTACCCAATTACAACTCGAATATGAGGTCAGACAACTACTGTCATTGGATAATGCAGATATGAGACAAAGGCAGAGCTTCATTTCAACCGCAACACAATCAGCCGGAGTGGGGAAAATATTACTACAGCAACCCCCCAGTTCTTTTTGTCAAAGAGAAAGAATAGGATCAACTTACATTTCATAAATGCTGTTCGATATTATGTAATACATTTAAAACAAGAATGAGGAGGGATCAATGGAAACTGAGGTCATTCAGCGGTCGGAGAAACATCAGAAACTGAATGCAGGCTTAGCTAATGGAGTAAATCTGTGTGTATTCCTCTACTTTGCAGTCCTTACATAACAGTCACGTTTCAAAAATTTTCTTTAATCTAGAAGCTCTAGTATTGAAATGCATAATGTCAAGAAATGCAATATGTTCTTTCTTAAAAGTTAACCGTAAACTTTTAGTTTGCAGCTACTTTTATGATAAAAGTAGCTGCAAAATAAACGATGCAACTTGATAAGGGAGTTCAACTAGTTCTTCAAAGTCAAACTGCTCTCAGAAAGAGCGGGTTTTTCTAACGGGCGAAGAATCTCGCTAATTTGGGGCAGAATTCGGGATTTTGAACAGAGGCGGATCCAGAGCTGCACTTTTGGGGGGGCATCTTATTCATTTTATTGTCTTTTCATGTGAGAAGTTTCTTAACACTATTATTTGCAATAGCATATATTGCCGTTTGGGTGGGACCATAGCCCCCCGGCCCCCTATTGGGTTCGCCCCTGATTCTGACGCATAGAAGGTGGTTACTATAGTGCGTAAGAGAGAAGAATATACACTGTTCCAAGAAAAAGACAAAAACAACACGCGGAAGAGAAGGAACAAACGGGCAAAGGCAAGGACAACTATTTAAAATAGAAGCAAAGGGTAAAGTACGTGATAAGAAAAGAATGAGATAGAGAACTTAAGGACAAAATAATACAAACATAGACGAAAGCACTGAAGAAATAAAAATGAAAAAGACAAAGACAACAAAAAATGCAATGATAAAGCCAGCAAGACAACCACAAAAATATATAGAAAACGGACAAAATCGTTAGCGACACAGAAAAGTGCGGAGACAAAATAAGACTAGAGAAGAAACTAAAAGTAAAGAAATAGATTGGTGGGGCACGGAGAAAGAAATGGGCACAAAAGGAAACAAAGCATCTAAAACCATGCAAAAAATTGGAAAAAGTGAACAAAAGACAAGAAAAAATACAACGAAAATGGCAGAGACAAGCAAAGAAGTTAATACGAAAATAAATACAACACAGGAAAGACGACAAAAGCACAGGCAATGCTATGAAAATAGATCAAGATAGAAAAAGTGCTAGCATAAAGATGAAACAAAAAACAACTTGATGAATGCAATGTGACAAAAGAGAGGGAAAACATAGCAGCTTCAATATCCAGGCACGTCGGAGAGGGGGGCAGAAGGGAGCAAGTGCCCCTCCTGCTTTGCATTTGGGGGAGCAGGGGATGTAAAAGTGATCTTTTTGAAATGCAATAAAATCCTCTTCAGACATTGATATGATACAATGGAGACCACAAAAGGTATATAAGTAAGCTATATATGATTGGAAGAGAGAATTATTTGTATAAATGTAAAATATAGGCCATGCTAAAGGATGGAACGAAAGCCGTTCCGCCGTGCCTGTCAACATCTGATGAGAAGAGGTAGTTTCTAAAGAGAACACTCTTGAAAGATGTATGAGAAAAAGTGAAAACGAGACTTGAAGATCATGTGATCCTTATATTAGCATAATCTTTGTAAATACAATACACTACACATATGGATCGAAATCAGTTCTAAATGGCCCCAATCGCTGTGCTACTACAATTAGAAAAAGCTACAAAAAAGCTCTTAATGTGAAATTTCTACTACTTTTCTCTATTTTCGATTGAACTTGCTAAAAGCCGGATCCTAATGATTATAGTGAATGTGTGTTGATAGGCCAACCTAAATCAAAGTGCGATTTTCATTCATTTTCGACGGTTCATTCATGAGCTCTAATGCACCACAGAGAGATGGTAAAACATGGTAGCCACGTGTTGTCACAGTTTCATAAAGCCATTACTATAACATATCGAAATGAAACTTTGACTCAACGAGAGGGATTCGCTAAAGTAAGGAATTGCTATCTCAGGATAAGGTCATAGTAAAGTCCGATGCACTTCCTTACGTAGGGGAAGTCTGGTAGAGAGGATTAAGTTAGTTGAGGCAGGATGGCTAATTCCATTCCTCGCTCGCAGCCTCAAACCCTTTAATGTTACCAACAGATCCCAGTCACCACTGGGGGGAACACAAGATTAACAGAAATTATAGCCAGCGGCAATTATACCTAATTATTGAAGTTAACATCAATAAGAGGTTTTAAGTTTATGAAACATTACTAGGAGACTGCTAAGTCCGTACTAGCATAAAGGTACAAGATCCTCAGCCGTTTAAAATAACGCTGATCCGGTGTAAAAAACAACCACAAGAGGGTCTACAAAATCAAAGCAAATCAACATAGATGCCCACATGCACTATCAACACTCTAAAACTAAAACTGCCAACTTTGCTACGTTGCTAAATTGAGAATGTATCGATTGGACGTTTAACATAATCGTAAAATATCTCGGTTCTGTATGAGCAATAACAAACCAATGAAAGTGTGCATTGATACAAGATAATTAAAAATATTCAAAAAGAATTACCGTCCGCTTAACAAAAGTTGATTCGTAATGTTTGTGTCTGTATCCACAGTGTTTACATCAGATCTTTGGAATCAAGCCTTTTTCCACCAAGAACCTTACACAAAATGAAAAATTATGAAGGAACTCCATTTTGTGTGCAGAGCCTCATTTGTCCTATGGGGGGGACTAAAGCTTGGCTAAATCATTCATACAAAAGAGGTGTTTCATTGACGCGTAGATAATTACCCCCTTTGGGAAGTAAGAGCTATTAATCAAGTCTCGGTTCAAACGTTTGTTTCAATGTACGCACTTGCAAAGACTTGGATGTATAACTACGTTTTGAAGCAAGCAGAATAACTGCTCATAGCAAAAGGAAACACCGGCACCATTATTGGCAAAACTCATGCTCTGTATCCAAGAAAAATAGAAAAATAAAATGGAATCCTCAACTATTATCGAGAACATAAACCATTCAGCTGTTTATACAGCTAAATATTCCCCTAGGCATTACAATAATCGCGTAATAAACTTCCATTTACACCTATAGCTCTCTGGTGTAAAGACATTAAATGTGTTCTATTACGAATAAAATAAGTGCATTGAATGAGCATAGATTCAGACACAATTTTCAGTGTATTAGTCCAAAGTGTGCTTGCAATACTGGAATTGAAGATAATGCACACTTCTTCCTGCATTGCCCCTTGTTTGATCCTATGCGTTATGATCTCCTTGGACAACTCGCATATCTTCCAAAACTGGACTTAGGCGATATTGACCTACAAGCCTTATCATACATACTTCTCTACGGCAGCCCAACATTTAATGAAAGCGAAAATCGAAGGATTTTAGAGGCATCAATAACTTACATTAAAGCTATAAATAGGCTTAACTAAGTTCTTTCTATATACCAGCGACATTCCTTTTCGTTATGTTACGTTAAACAGGCTCTCTGTGACCCATGCCATTAGTTCGAACTCAAATAATCATTTGGCACTGGCACTGCAGTCTTTTATCAGTGCCTTTCTTCTTAATCATTTGCAACCAGGCTAGTGCATGTCTGGGCCTGGTTAATGAGACGATGCCGTGGTACACAGATTGCTTTGTTGTTGTTGTTTTTTGTGTTAAGGTATGTTTAAAAGAATAGTAAATGCCGTTCGTAGCCAGAACCAGATGACTTTATGTCCACTTCTGCTATGAACGGAATAGAAATTTGTAAGTGTTATACTTGTGTTTGTTTCATTGATACAAAAATAATTGTAATTGAATGCTGGCTTTTCTTTACAACAAAGTGGTTTATAAGAAAACAGCACTCAACTGTTCAGATAGTCAAGAAAGTTCCATACTGGTTCTTACGAGCCTAAGAAAGTTGATGGGTTTAAATGCAGTTAAAATACCATCTTTATATTAAAAGGCAATGTGTACTTTGCTTGCTTCTCTGCACTATTCTGCTTTCTGTTACCGCCTAAGGGCTATTATCATTTCCGGTGCAACTGCAGCATTTTACACTTTCCTTCAATGCACATGCGCAAAACGTTGTAACTAGAAAATCTTTCCTACGAAAGTCTAAAGAAAGCTTGATATTAAGAGTGAAAAATCTAAAAGTTTTAATACTGGAGTAATATACAAATCCCAGATTCGTCCTTCTCCGGAGTACTGCTCTCATGTCTGGGGTAGTGCTCCTAAATCTTCTCTTCATCTTCTTGACAGAGTCCAGTCTAAAGCTATCCGTCTCATCAACAATCCAAACCTCACTAATTCTCTACAGTCTCTCTCCCATCGTCGTCTTGTTGCTGATCTTTCCATTTTCTACCACTATTTTCACGGACATTGCTCTCAAGAAATCAAGAATATTATTCCTGATCCAGTGAGGCGTGTTCGAACCACCAGAAGCTCTACCTATTCACACACTTTCCAAGTTACACTACCTAATCCACGAACTCTATCTCACAAATCATCTTTCATTCCAAGAACTTCTCAACTATGGAACTCATTGCCACCCACTACTTTCTCTGAATCCTACAATTTGTCATCTTTTAAATCTAACATCAACAAACTTGATCTTATCTCCCTCTCTACTTAAACTTCCCTATTCTCTCAGTTTTTCCTTTGTCGGGGCTTTTTTACAGGCCCTACGGCCTTTCCCCGACATTACTTACTAAATAAATAAAAAATAAATACTTTTTTTGAGAAAAAAAGTGCACTGTTTTGTGCAATGAGATGGGACATAGCATGCCAAACCAACGAGGGCAAGATAATCCAAGACGTAGGTCTTACATACCTGGAACAGATAATTTGCTATAATCTTCGGGCTGCAGCAAACAGTCAATCAGCTGTCTCTGAAATGTTCTTGAAGCATCAGAAGTCAGATGACTTAAAGAGAAATAAAAATAAGCTATTAGTAGTTTCTCCAGAAGCCGCGCTGTGAAAAAATAGCTTTGTTTGTGGTTGAATTTATGTACATTTGATAAACGACCGGGTACTCAATCATTTGGTACAGCAAAATTTCATAGTTTGCACTCCATGGCAATGATCTTAACGATTTCCAGCAAAACAGCAATTACTAAATACATAAATCAGCTTAAATTATTACCCAAAGATTGGGAAAAATTCAAAATAGCATTGAATTTGATCATTAAAAACACTTAGAAACCCACAAATATACTTTCAATATTTGTGAAAGGAGGGGCTAAAAATGTTATACCTGCTTAATTCGATTTTACTGCGCCAGATTTCAAACAAATGAAGGATTCCAGAGCCTGAATTCATGTAGATTGACAAGCTGAAATTGGAAATTGATTTGTATGAAAAAAGCAAGAGTTCTAAAATGCTACACCAATAAAGATATTGAGTTTAAAATGACATAAAAACTGTGAACTTGAGAATTTGCAGCCCTTCTTGATAACCTTAAATGCAATTTCTGATGCTCTACACAACCTTGTTTACATACATCTCGAATTTTGTTTTTTGAACTGTCAAAGAATTGCTTTGCAGTAACAAACTTCTCTGATAAATACGACGAGCTATGAGCCAAACAAACATACAATACTACAGACAACATGGGAAATTTTAGAAAGTATGTCGAAAAATACATTCGATTAATAAAAGGCTACTGACGATTTTTGTGTCATATGCGAATGTAAACTGACTGGTTCTCTGCTGCAAATTAGTACAAAAACAAGGCCGGCGTATCTAGTACCACAAAAATCATTATAAAACCTTCAATACAAAGAGACACCAAATACTTAGATGGGTAGTACCAAACGCTGACAATGTAACTTGTTTGGCATCAAAAAAAGATAAATTACACTATGAACAGTTCCTATACGTCAGAATCGCAATGAGGACTACTACGCACTAAACACGCTAAATCACACACGGGCAGTTTCATTTATCAAGAGATCTGGAAGGAAACTAGGTCATTCTCTGTGTTTCTATAGTGACAAAATATAATCTCACCCTAAACAGCTGCAATTTGCCCTTATGTTCTCAGCATAAAGCTTCACAAATGCTCTAATGTCTGCATCCTTTTTCAAATCAAAAACAAATTTTCGGCAAACAAGCTCAACCTACAAACACAAGTCAACATGAGAACGCTATTAATAAAATGTCCAAATCGAGGCTAAAATTGGAAAAGAAAGCAATGGTGAGGAGGGAAATTGAAAGTGACAAATGATGAAGATGATGATGATGGTGATGATGATGATGATGATGATGATGATGATGATGATAATGATAATGATGATGATAATGGTGGTGATGATGATGATGGTGGTAGTGAAGATGATGATGATGATGATGATGATGATGATGATGATGATGATG
>OLMO02000006.1:4143995-4157342 GCA_900291935.2 Cassiopea xamachana | reverse complement strand
TCATCATCATCATCATCATCATCATCATCATCAGCACCATCATCATCATCATCATCATCATCATCATCATCCAAAGAACTGCAAAATTATGAGGAGAAACAACTGAGACTTACTTTGTTTTGTGTGTATCTATCTCTGCAAACAGTTTTGACAAATCCTCATCACTCGCAACTCCATCACTGAAAAACGCTTTGAATTCTTCCCAAGACAACGCGCCATCATCTGATTGGGACAAAGTACAGAAACTCACTGTATCACGATGACCTTTGTTTCAAGCTAGCTAAAGAATATGCGGACTTGGTTTTTCTAATCCAAAGTGCAAAAGTTTGTTTGTAAACTACACTAAGCATATTCAACATAAAGTAAATGTACATGGAAGGTTAAACACGTGATAATAATAGAGTTACAAGATTTAATACATATTTGAAGAAAGAATTTTTCATTTTGTAATGAACGCCGCCCTCTAAAAAACACCGCCCTCTAAGAACGCCGCCCTCTAAGAACGCCGCCTTCCAATTAGCGCCGCATCATGTAGTTAGATTTGGAAAAGAACGCCGCGTCATCCTTTAGAGGAAATCCGGTATTCTACTCAGAACCTGAAAATTCTATTTCTCGTCTCATAGTTGCCTGTGTTGTTCTCGCTATTGGAAATTTTAGGAATTTTTAGAAACATTTACCATACATCTGAGCAGGGACACCGGAACATGGGGGCAAAGGTGGGACAGTGCATCCCATGCCTTCGAAGAGCGGGGGCAGGGGGCAAAAGTGCCCTTCTTACGCAGTCTACTGATTTAATTTTTTCACATTTTCTTCTTACATGCGTTCTACTCTTAGGCTCGATCTCCTTTTATCCTCAGAATTTCATGACTTGCCACGAAATGCAACAATGGTTGGGAGCATATGTTTATGAAAAATAATCCTTACGCTCAAATTCTGACGTCACAATCAGTGCAAGTGCCCTTTTCCAAACTTCAGCCCCTCCTGCCCTACTATTGTTCCGGCGTCCCTGCATCTGAGGCTTGATGCTACAAAATATTAAGAAACCTCCTGGCTGAAAGCAAAAGTTTGGTTCTTATGCAAAATATTGTTGCCAGCCTCGATGTCAAAATTGGTCTTCCTTTTTAGGCTTCATTTCGCTGATGACTTGGCTTAGCAAGGTCGTTCAGGACTTCGTAGCCTTTTACTTAGGATTTCTACTTCTTGTTTACCATTTGACTTCCAAAATTGTCACATTTGGTATTTCATACATTTATTTTACTCATATGCATTAAAAACACAATATGCTTTGTCATATGATGCTGTGTATTTCGATTTAAAAGAAGTGTCTACGCACTCAAGGGCTGAAAATTGTCAGACCAGGGTAAAAATCAGTGGCGATTTTTTAAGAAAAATCGGGGGGCAAAGGTGATGAATTTGCCGAGTACGTTAAAAAGAAACACGTATACTTGACAAATACTCGTGAAATTTTTTCATATACACCTGTCTTTCGTAAGAAAAAGGCTGACGTGGAATTGAATCTCAGGCAATAAAGTGATTTTCATATTGAAAACGCTTGTATTTGGCTTTTGCTCCACATATTTTGCCCAGACTTTGCCGACTCGAAGGCACCTGGGAGGCACTTTGCGCCTCTCTTGCCCCCTTAATATCCACTACTGGTGAAAATGGCTTACCAGCATCAAATAAAAATCGTATTTGTTCCTTAAACATGCAAGTATTTTATCGAAAAACGAAAAACATTCTTAAGCCGAGGCATTGTAAATATTCTGCCTAACGCCGACGATAGGGTTTTCGCCTAATGCTAAATCATCATGGCGCTAGATACCTTCTAGACAGTTCCCCCAATATTATTGCGTTATTTTTCGAAAAGGCAGGTAAACATGACCAGTGGATGCAAGGTCATCATGACGAAACACCAGGCCTTCATTGTATAAATAGCAAATGACGAAATCCAAGAAAAGTGCGCATGCCCAGTTATGTAAAACAATAATAAACGCAAGTCATCATGAAAAAGTCTCTAGAAAGATATTGTGAAGTGGTATAAGAAGGCCAGATTAACTACTTGAAAGCTAAATTGGTTTGCTTATTGCTGATGTGAAGATATTTTGTAAAGATTATCAACTATGGCACTTTCAGTGAAATCGTATTTGAATTTTGAGAGTGGAAATCCTGAGATACGACGGTTTTCTATTCCTCAGGACGTCAGTGCCAGCTATGACTACTTGGTTGAAAAGATACGTCAAGTGTATCCATCATTGCTGAGAAAAGTATTTACTCTTTTCTGGAGGGGTAAGTTGATTATTCCATATACTAAACGTAGCTAAAGGGCTAGCTAAAAACCTAAAATGGAACCTTCTAAGTTTGCATCAGGAAGATTGCCAGGGGAATACTGGAAAACAAATGTCTGATTGACTAAATATGGAATCAAAATAAGTACTAATTTTGCGAGTTTTGCCATCCAGTTTTGCTCTATCATCAAACTAAAACAAGTCCCGAGTATCAAAGCAAAGGGTATTTAGCATTGCCGATTTTACTTTTGTTGACGACATCAAAGTGCATCTGTTACGAAGAAAGCCTTAGATCCTTTTTGTCAACTATTACACACTATAGACTTACTACAGGTTAATCAGCTTTCTATTTCATTGATTCTAGATGAGGAAAACGAGCTTGTAACACTGTCTAGTGATGAAGAGCTGGTGATTGCTTTGGGTTGCAACTCACAAGCAAATTTCAAAGTTTACATCAAAGGTTTGTAAATTTCATTTTAGTGCTTCAGTTAACATATGTCATAGCTCTTTGGTGCAAGTTTATTTCTGGAATGATTGTCTTGTGCCCAAGTAAAAGATCATAAAAAAATGAAATTCATCCAAAAAGCAAATGAAAAAGATGGCCAACATGTTACTAGTTCAACCTAAATTTCTCTTTTGAATGTAAAATGATCTTAGAACACACAAATTTGCAATATATGTTAAACACAGTCATAGGTTGGGAGCTAATTAGCGAGCAAAACTTGTGTGAAATCCTGTTGTTTGTAAGAATAGTGTGTATATTTGGCCTTTCTTGAATGCAAAATCATGATCTGTTTTGTAGAGAGCTTTGATTCCAATGATGGTACTTCTGGGAGTCAAAAGGAACAACATCCTGGAGTTGTGTGTGATGTCTGTGATAAAGGCATATTTGGGACACGTTTCAAATGCCTGTCATGTCCGGACTATGATCTTTGTAGTGGATGTGAAGGCAAAGGCTTCCATTCTGAGCATGAGATGCTAAGAATACGTACACCAAAGGAGAATCCATGGGAGGGATTTTGGCATACAATCTTTGGACCAAGAGGCCATCACAGAGGAAGAAGATGCCATATGAGAGGAAGGCATGGGCCCAGACCACATTGCCCTCCACCATTTCCACCAAACTTCCCAGGACCTCACCCTCGTGGTGGCTTCCCTGGACCCTATCCTCATGGTGGCATGGGATTTGGATGTGCCTTTGGTAATGGATGGCAAAATCAGCCAGGACACTGTGGATCAAAGCCAAGTGCTGAGGACAAGCAGCAAGGAGAAAAGCAGCAAGAAGGAGAAAAGCAAGGTCAGTTTCAGAGCTCCACCAGTGAGCAGCAATTGCCAACATTTCAGGAGATCTTTACCCAGGCATCTGAACTGGCACGGCAATTCATGAATCCTGGTGAGGTTTCTCTTAGAAATTTTACACTTCATTCATGTACATAATATACTATATACCCACAAGCTATGACATCATCACCAGTATGGCATTCCCACCTTCTTTAAAATTGATGGCATTTTCATAATGTTTTCTATTATTTTAATTTTAACTTGGAATATTAATTGTAAAAAGGTAAGAATGTAGTGAGTTGAGCATCATATATCATGCTTGAAAAAGCTGCAGCATTATAGCAATTTTATTTGAGGCCAAATACATGTTACTGACTTGTCATGGGAACAGGGAGGTGGAGAATTATCTTTGTCAGAGATGTATTTTGCAACATATTACTGCCTCAGAAAACACTTACATCACAGAATCAGAAATTTGCCCTTTCCATATATGCATGCTTCTCCTCATCTTACAAGCTTTAGTTCCAACCAAATCAATTCTATTTTAATAATAAAATTTAGGATATAATTTATTCTTTTCACTAGACCAATCTTGGGGCTTTGATCAAAATCAGAGCTGCTGTGAGCAAAAAGATGCACCAGTAAAGAACGAGGAAGGTGAAAAGAGTACTGAGATGAAAGGAGATAATGAAGATATACCAATGGTAGGTTTTTTAGAAAATTTCTAATATAATGTCTGTTCTGGCAAAAGAAAACATCACAAATTACATCTCCACCCTCAAATGGTAATGATAACCCTCACCACTATGTATGTCTTATACTGCCATAAATGATCAATTTCCATACTAAGATGTATAGTCATGCAAGGGCCAATAGCTATAACCAATCTGAACTTTTAGAGTGTACTCAATGCACATAAAATTCTACTGAATGAAGAACATCCCCTGGTCTTAGTTATAGGCTTTATTCTATCTGCATGAAAATTTTCCCACTATTGGTTCAATACAAGCATATATTACAGATCAGAATCAGCCAATAACAATTTTTGGGCAAATTCTGAAATTTAGAACATCTTATTCTATAGCCAAATGAATCCTTTGTTGTTGTGAATGGTGACAAGGAAGAAGTAAAGGAAACACCACCATCTCAATCCCAACAAAGTGGAGGAACAAGGCGAAGAGAGGAAGAGGAATTTGAAAGAAGACTTGATGAGGCAATCAGACAGATGGAAGGAATGGGTTTCAACAATGACAATGGATGGCTGACTCAACTACTCATTGCAAAAGATTTTGACATTGGCAGAGTTATTGACACATTGCAATTGAAGCAGGACTAAAGATCATCTTTCATGAACAGACAATGCTTTATCATATCAACTTGACAAATCTCAAGAAAAATAAAAGCTTTGAAAAATAATTGAAAACCTAAAAAAATTTTATACACATATTTTGAAATTACTTTAGCTTATCATATGAAATAATATTTGTTGTAGTATCCAACTTGATAAAATCTGTTGTTAATTGTACTTTCTACCTTTACAATTTTAAGAAATAGAGTGAGTTGAAATGATTAGGCAAAACAATATGTTGCACTAGCAAAATAACAACTAAGCATCCATACTCTGGAAAATCATATTTACAGTTCACAATATACCAGGAGTGCAACTTAACTTTGCAAAAATAGACATTTTTTCAGATTGCACCCTTGACTAACACAGGCGTGCTGAAAATTCTTCCAACTTAATGGGTACCAGAGTCTTGATAATGACACCATTTCTATTGAAAGCTATTGCAATCAGAAGCATAAGTTGCAAAATACATACACATAATTTTCAGCCATAAGTATGCACTTAATTGGGCCCTCAACTTTCTCTATGAAGCTATACAAAACATTTGCTATTCCCATAAAATGGCCATTACAGTTTCCTCATGACAACTATTCTTTTGGAGGGTACTCAACTACAGACCAATCTATCATGATATTTAAGACAATAAAAACAATTTAAGTCTGCACTGCCTGGTATGCTTGATAAACAATTTCAAATACAAATGCCAGAAATAGGCTACTCCATATCAGGTGCATGATTGCATGTGGGCTCCTTGGCACATGCCTCAGTAAGGTGAGATGTGCATTTCATCACATGCCTCCTTGAAAATTGACCATATCATGCTCCTTGCAAAGCAACCAGATGATTAAATTGTGCACCTTATGCAAAATCTAGTCAAGAGGTGCGTGATCAGTCACATAACAGCAAAACATTAACATTTAATAGGCTGATCATGAATTTCATAGCATTTAAGTGAAAAAGTATGTGCACTTCTGACATTTAAGCTATCCTAGCTCTATGGATGGGTTTATATATAAATATATGAATAAGTTAAGTGTGGGAACTCTAATTATTAGAATTACTTTTGGCAACTTCTGTTAGACAGGTGGAACAACAACTTTCCAGCATTTCTGGCTACTCAAAGCCATCACCCCTCCAGAATTCCTCTTCAACAAATAATTCCAAATAGCTATAAATGGCAAGCATCACTTACCATTCTTGTCTGCTCTCCTGAACACCTGAAAATCAAACAAAAAGGCAACATTTTAATCTTGTGGATTGAGCAAATAATTTGTATGCAGTTACTACTTGCTTCCAATGTAGGCTTGCATTTACAGGATTCATGTCAAATATGTGAATTAAAATTCCCTGAATATTCTGTGGTTTTCTGTAACTGGTAGTCGAAAATACCCAAATTTCCCTGGCCAATATTTCATGCATTCACTAAAAGAAGTAAAGAAAATGGAGCCTAATAGATAGGCAATTTACATACACTTGCTATTTCACAATGTTAATGATAAAGCTCACATCTACTAACAAGAATTAGAGCAACAACTTTGCAAGCAACCACACAAATAGCCAATGACAATGTCATGCTGAGTAAACAGTGACAAAGTTGAAAGTCAGGCTGTTTGGACTGAGCATAAGTAAAAATATTCACAGATATAATCTTTCAAAATTGTTGAAAATGTTTTTTCCTAGAAATGATACTGTCTTGAGAAAATACTCAGAATTGTTGTCATGAATTCTTGTGTAACTATAGTCCCATTGTCATTTATGAGGCATTTTGGACCACAGAGTTTCACTTTCCCAACTCCTAGGAATATCCCTTGGAAGAGGCACAGAGCTTCATAATCCCAGGACAGTCAATTTCCACTGCAACTGACCAAGCACCCTATGGTTGGTCAGTCTAAGCAATAGAGGTTGCCTCAAAACCAGGGATCCATTCAGTGTAGACAAAAGAGAAGAGAAATGCAAGTCAGTCTGCAAATTGTCAGACTGACTATATATACTAATCATCACCATGACTCAAGTTTCCGTGACGAGGTGCCCATTGTAGAAATCAAGCTGTCAAGTTAGGCTCTACACAGAAAAACTGTCCTTATCACAGAGTAATGTAGATGTGCTTGGCCCAGCCGTTTTTCATGCTTGTAAATATCATAGCGCAGTTTAATGTCATGGTCAAAACTTTAAAAATTCATCATAAAACAATTCAAGAAAAACATGGATTCAAAAAAAAAATTATAAAGTTGCAGCACAGATAAAAATTGTATCTTGTGAGGTAGAGGGCATGGCATCTCAAATGGTCAAAGGGGCTCCATTATCCATTCACATGAATAGCATGACCAGTATATTTAGCCCAGCTTTGCCATAGTGACTAAAAAATTTGTTTTTCCTAACTTTGATAAAAATTATAGAAATTTCAGGTCTTTTGAGTTTCTCCTGACTTTTTGTAAAAATGGCCTATTTTTTATGTTCAGTATCAAACCTGCAATAGAGAAGTTCATGCAGCTGTTACAAGGTAATAGTATCAATTGATGCCAGACTGCAGAGTTTGGCAAGTGCACACACGAGATTCTTTTTGCCAAGTGGGACTACAAACCCCAAGAAGGAAGTGGCAAGGTGTTGAAAGGCATGATATGCCTTGATAGGGCATGGCATAATTGCTTGATTTCAACATAACAGTAAAATTTTTCCAGCTACTACAATGAAACTAATGAAGCAAATATTGTTCTAGCTTCAGTTTAGCTTCATATTCAAAAACAGACTTGTGGCATAAACATAAAGTATGCACAAGCTTTATCCTGTAATACTGAGAAGCAGAGGCAGCACCAGCCATTGCAGACTGGGGGATTCTGGGTGCCACACCCTAAAATCACTGTGCAATCTGGTTGCCACAACCATTTCAAAATCTTGCAAGAGTTCCCTCATCGCCCCCCTCCTCTCAACATTTTCTCATCAAATTTGGACAGATTAGAAAATTGTGGGGCAAGTCCCCCCAATCCCCCATGTGGTGCTACCACTGCTGGGGAGTTCTATTCTAGGTAGCTAGTTCAGTTTAAGTCTATATGCTGATTAATGAGCTCAAGTAATAAATGCCACATATGACTAAACTTCCTGTTTCATGACTGATGATGGGAAAAGACAGAGGAACCAGGGGCCATGTGGACACAAGCCTTTCTAACTTTCACAAGCTTCTATGTTAAATGCCCCTTTTTAGTTTACAGAGTTGCCCTTTTTGCTCGAGATGTTCCCCTGAATCTATGTGCACCTCCCCCACTTTTTTAATGCTTCCTGCCTCCCTGTCAACAGTGATGCCCGGCTAGATACTTACGATTGTGAGCATCCTAATATTAGTTTTTGAAAAGGCACTCAGCATACTCCTTTAAGCAATTCCCTACATGCAATTTTTTTATTTAAATTTTTGTATTTGTACCATTACTGTATTCCTTTTCGTTTTCATTGTATTAATTTTTTGTATGAGCTGTATGTAGTGGAATTATAATCATAAGAACTGAACTGATACTAACATCATAGAAAATCGATCTGCTTCGATCATCTGCCTGGTGTGCTGCCATTTTTGTGTGATTTCCAGAAGAACCAAAACCTCAAAACTAAAGTGATAAAATGCAATGAAAATAATCTCGTAATGACAACGAGGCAATAGCTTGGTAGAAATGGCGGGAGATTTTCCATAAAATAAATGTACGAATATAATGGCTAATAGTAAAGATTTTGCTCGTGCCAGTTCTATCCAAGCGATCGATAAAAGATCTGTGCATCAACTTTGTTCGGGGCAGGTTATACTCAGCTTGGCAACTGCTGTAAAGGAATTGGTCGAAAATAGTATAGATGCGGGTGCTACAAATATTGAAATCAAGCTGAAAGAATTTGGTATTGAATCAATTGAGGTTCATGACAATGGATCTGGCATAGAAGAGAAAGATTTTGAAGCAATAGCTACAAAGCACTGTACATCAAAATTAATAGATTTTTCAGACCTGACGATGATTGAGACATTTGGGTTCAGAGGAGAAGCCCTAAGCTCACTGTGTGCTGTTAGGTACCCATTTCTTACTATTTTTATTCTTTTCAGGAAATTGTCATTCACTTTCGTACACTTCTGAAATTCCACTACATACAACGCAGAATGACAACAGTTTATTACACTTTTAAGAACTGACCAGACTAACTAATGCAAGGCAAAAATGAAGAAAAACCCTAAATTAAAAGAACGTACATTACTGCATCTCAAGGGCAGAGGACTTTTACGAATGGGAATTTTTTGGGGCGGGCACCCTCAGTGTGCTAGACTCAGGTATTTAGTAAGGACACCTGCAGCATGGGCGAAGGGAGATAGATGTATCTATACAACATCTCTACAGCTGATACGATGAAAAAATCATATCTTTAGTGTCCTGTGGATAAAATTTCCCATTCTATCCTTTCTTGCACAGTTTCCCTGGTGGGTAGTACTGCATGCTTGCTTTCACTTGAAAATGCACAGCACATTTTCCTTTGATAGTCTAATTATCTGATTATTGAGAAATTACAGTTAAAAAGAAATGGAAGAAACTCATTGACTTTGGCCCACAACATACTGCATCTAGCTGTGCCACTGCTTGAGTTAGTATAAAATGCTCAAGACCTCAATGGCAGGCCTGTCAAGTGTCTTGCATCTTGCTAGATTTGCATGCATTTTCTTGTCAAACCTGCATGCATGCTCTTTATCTGCCTCTAAATGTGTTTCTCCCTTATCTCAATTCCCGATATTTGACAGCCCTGCAATGGAATTCTTGTTGCATGGTCTTGACTGCATCATTACATAAATATCAATTACATTTTTTCCAATAGCAAATTGACTGTCATTACCAGACATCTATCAAAGCCATTTGGTAGCAAGCTTGAGTTTGATTGTGATGGCAAGTTAGCATCAAAGACTTCATGTGCCAGGGAGATTGGGACAACAGTTATTGCTAATCAGTTGTTCTTTACACTACCAGTTAGGCATAAAGAATTTCAGAGGAACATTAAAAAGGAATTCCCCAAACTAAGTGCTGTTCTGCAAGCATATGGAATTATCAGCACTGGTGTAAGACTGAGCTGTATCAATGTTACAGATAAAAACAGAAAGACAACCATTGTATCAACTCATGGGTCTGACAGCTTTCTTGATAATATTGCCAACATATTCGGACCAAAGCAGGTTAGCAAAGTTTTTTGTGCTTCCAGTCATATTCTACTGCTTTTATACTTGACTTTATGATCTTATTCTTTGTTTATGTTGCAAAATACCAAACAGTACAATTTACACATTAGTAAATAGCACAAGAAACTGGTTTTTATTGATCTGTTATTTCACCTTCTTGCATCACAATTGCATGGGATTGTGTTATAAATAAGTACATATATACTATGCAATATGATGTGACACAAGTTGGTATTTTCTATCCTTTGCTCATTGATATCCATTAGAATGTGTGCAAGGCTAGGTTTACATTACAGCATACTGCATATTTATCATCTTGCAAACATTTAATAGTTTCCACCTTCATTTTACTTCAGGTGTCAAATTTGGGAATTTCAAAAAAGGGAACTGAATGTCCCAATGGGGGGGACTAAGACACAGTTGGCAGAGTATTAGAGCTGCTACTTTAATTCTTGCATGGGCGTTAATACTTACATGAATACATGCACACATATATACACATACAGAATTCATTTTTACCCAGGTCAAGTTTTGGCAGCAAGAAAGCTGATGTGCTGTTAACTAAAATATCGTAACTAGAGTAGGTAAAGTGAAATTCTAATTTAGAGTAAATATTTCTCTATGTGTTCAATAAATTGGACTACTTTGTAATTGGGGAGGGAGTTAGAGTATGCACTAATGGGTTTGGAACCGGAACTTAGCAGAATAGAATTGCAATCAAGGGAGACAATCATTTTGTTAATTGAGAGTAGTTAAAAATATTGTAGTTAAAGTAAATAAACTTTATGCCTAATTTAGTCTCTAGGTAAAGTGTAAATATTTTTCCATATGCAATAAATTAGTTTCTATTAATAGTCATATTCCTCATCTTTATTGGTGTTGAGGCTTGTCATTTCTCTGAATGACAATGTGTTTTATGCTCTCATGTTTGATTTTAACTGGGATTTGGTTCATATGCTCCTATGGAGAACTAGTGCCTCCTTTAGCTCTACCCTGGTTCCTTCCCTATATACTAGTATACTAGTATATCAAAAAATGTTGCTGCTGTTTTTTGCTATAGTAGAGAGCTATTTGTATAACTATGTGAAATATAGTCTCTGCTAAAAGATGGAAAGAAAATGTCTCAAAGAAGAACTGTATGGCCCAAAGAGGTGCCTATGCTAGGCGGTGTCCTAAAGAGGTGCCCACGCAATTTGGTGCCCTTTTGCTCCAGTTGGCCCACTCTTGCCCCTGTGTCATTCCAGCATGCCTGATCTCATCTACTCTCAAAGCTGTTTTTGCCAGACTGTAACCAAGGTTGCACACAGAATGCATTAGACTAAGTGTCTACTACCTTTTTCTTGCTTTTCTATTATCTATTTTGCAACCATTTATGACATAGAATAAAGCTTACCACTCTTTCATAGGTTCAAAACCTTCTTGCAATAACACAGAAAGAACCAACAGATGAAGTTCTGGAGCACTTTAGAATATCGCCAAAGACTGCCAGTGAAAGTAAGAACTGTATCAAAATAGATGGATACATTTCCCGTGGTGATCATGGGTGTGGAAGGGCCTCGCCTGACAGGCAATTTTATTTTATCAACAAAAGACCATGTGACATAGCAAAGGTGTCGAGGGTGATCAATGAAGTTTACCATATGTTCAACCGTCAACAGAATCCTTTCATATTCTTGGATATCAGGTTGGATTCAGGTGAGATCTTAAATATGCTCTCCACAGCAGAAAATAAGTAGCCATGTTCTTGATGGTCAAATTCAGTTAGAGAACTCTTAAGTCACATTTGGGTGTTTTGCTCAATGCAGCATTAAGACAAAGAATAGATGCTAAGTCTATCATGTTTACAATGTCATGTGCACAATCATCTTTCATTTATATGACTGCGAAGAGAAGCATTGAAGTAAATGGAGTTAAGAGCAATATTAAGTTTTTAGAACTAGGCCTATTTATTTTTCATACATTATTTAGATTCCTAGCAATGCTAAAAGGGCTCCTAAAGTCGTGACTCTTGGTCATACCCAATCAATATTTGTCGACTATGCTGTTTGATAGTTGACAGAATGTTGCAAAATATTGGTTTCCATATGCCTCTTTTCTGAATGTGTTTTGGCCTCCTTTCTATTTTGAGTTATAGAGTTTTCATAGCAGATCATTTCCTTCGACACATATTTGCACCCAAGTCTGCTCTGCTTTCTATTTATTAATAATACTAGACAATTTTGTCTCTTGCTGCAAAATGGTACATGCCCTTTCCTAAATATCATTCTGTCTTTTTAGATATGGTCGACGTAAACCTTACACCCGACAAACGTCAGATTTTCGTTCAGCATGAGAAAGTGCTTCTTGCAACTTTAAAAACCACACTTTTGTGCATGTTTACTGAAGCTGCTGGCCAGTATGAGATTAATTCAAAAGTTCAAGAGGTTTCAACTGCTTTGTTAGCATCTGATCAAACAGACATTCAAAGCCAAAGTGTTTCGAGTTTGTGTGGGTCCTCATCAGAACCCAAAAACCAGATTAACAAGCCTTCGTTTGATAGTAGAAGTGAATGTTGTAAACAAAGAAATAATGTTTCATCAGTAACAGTAAATGGAGAATCCCCAATATCTTCAGTCCTAAAGAACCTTAGCAGGAACTTTTCTAGGAGTCCAAACATTAAAAATACTCAGGTTAGTATAGAGAAGTTCACTTATACTGTTAGAAAGGAGAAAGCTCCCAAGATGGAAGCAGAAATAGGATTAGAAAATGCAGAACTTTGCGATAGAGACGAACCAAGTGACATTAATCCGGCAAAAAAGTTCTCAATCACCAATGTACCCAAAGTTGGTAATTCATCCATTTGCAGTAGCCCTACACCTCAAAGAAAACTGTCTCATGAACAGGAGGATAATTTATGGCCAAACAAAATTGACGAAATTTGTGTTGCTACTCCGGAAACCATGGAAAGATGCAGTAAGGCTATACAAGACAATGGAGATAGTAGGAAATCTGTTGAATCAGCTCTCAATAAAGAGTGTCATCCCTGTGCAGTGGAAGATCTATGTGTAGAAAACTACATTATGCGCCGTTCAACTGAAATTGAAAATAGTTCGACAGTTGCATTAGCTTCCAAGCAAGTTTTAAGTAACTCTGATACTGAAATTACGAACACTTTGGCTGAAAGTCCGCTTTTGAAACAAAGAGAATCGATAAATGGAGTTGCTCATGAAAGGAATGTGGCCTCATTTTCTAGTTCTGAAAAGCCC
>OLMO02000006.1:4101260-4143824 GCA_900291935.2 Cassiopea xamachana | reverse complement strand
CGGAAGAACATCACCAAGGAAATGTTTAAGAACATGGAAGTCATCGGTCAATTCAACCTCGGTTTCATTATCGCCAAGATACACGAGGATTTGTTTATTATTGATCAGCATGCCTCTGATGAGAAATTTAACTTTGAGAAATTGCAAAAGGAGCATTGCTTGAACGGACAGAAGCTTCTACAACCTAGGCCTCTCGAATTAACCCCAACAAATGAGAGCATCCTAATTGATAACATGGAGATATTTCGAAAAAATGGGTATGAGTTTTTAACTGACGACACACAACCAAGTGGAAGTAAGGTTAAGCTAACATCATTGCCAACCTCCAGGAACTGGACTTTTGGTATCGAAGACATTGAGGAGCTACTGTTCATGCTTAGTGATAGCCCTGGTGTCATGTGTCGACCAAGTCGTGTTCGAAATATGTTTGCTAGCAGAGCTTGCCGCCTGTCAATAATGGTTGGCACCGCTTTGAGCCATAGCCGAATGAAAACATTGCTGAATCATATGGCTCAGATAGAACACCCATGGAACTGCCCACATGGAAGACCGACGATGAGACACTTAGTCAACTTGAATCGTATAACCAAGAAAACAGATTGGCATTGCCAATCTGAAGAATAATAAGGACGGCTATCTTCTTCGTAGCGTTTGTTTTCTTTAGAAAATGAGCCCACATGAGGAACCTTCGTTATTTTTGGTGATCTAATTTGCTTTTTTTCTGAAGACTTATTTTTTATACCATATGCTATGTTTTAAGTTGCTCATAATGTTATTGCATTTCTACTGTCGCTTTTATCTCGTGTTTCTTATTTTCACAAGTATAGCGCTTTCTAAGTAGTAGAATATCTGCTAGAGAGGACATTTTTCTTTGGAAGTCGACTAAAGTAGCATGTGTCCACAAACCCCCATTTACTGCTAGGTCGAGTGTGCCAGCATACAGTCATTCAGCTTGTGGTGGAGCACAGTAGACAAGTCTCCCAGTCACTCTTTTACGTCCTCTTTACATCTAGGTACACGATTTTGAGAAACACGTGAATAGGTGGCACATGAGGCTGAATTCAGGTCAAAGCTCAAGAACATGTATGAAGCACAGGCATGCTGGATTTCAGAAATAGTGTCGAATAACTGATGTTACAGAACACAAACTGTGAATTACACCCATTTCTCAAATGATTGTATGCAGACAAAGCCACCGAGAGAATCCAGAGGCCCCGGGGCCAGAAGAGAAATACGAGGCTCCATGCAAGTGAGATGAACATAAAATTTCAAGGACTAGAAATCATGGAAAATTACTGCTGGTTTACTTTACGAGGACCCCCCTATAGCTTGAAGCATTGGGTGTTTTCAGGCCCTGGGGAAAATTGCCCCCTGCCAGTTTCTCTCGGCGGCCCTGTATATAGACATACAACTCAGAACTTGAACATGCTATTCTTTTCTCAAAATTACCCAATATGCATTGCACTTGTTATTGGAAATGTTAAGATACGTCTGGGACTGGATTTAGCGAAGTTTTAAAAGCATCCAAGCTGAAAACAATCTTACAACAATAAAATCATGTTAACCTACTTCTCATTAAGGATGAATTAATAAATTTTGGTATATTCCTTGGTATCTGTCTTGTTATCTGTATCTGCTACTTGTTACTTGTTGAAAGACTATTTAGGGTAGCCATGCTTATCATGGTCCTAATGGCACCGTTTTTGTAACTATGTTTTGCTGCATTGCAATATTGCTAATGTTGGAAAGCTACAAACACGTATTTTTATAAGGTACCTGCAATCCCGGCCAAGATAGTTGGAATACTTCGAAGATTCCCACATATTTCCTCTCCTGATCCACCCCTCCCCCGATACAATGTTGAATTATGAAGAATTGTTGCCACTTTAGAGCACCTTGGAGTATGAAACTTTAGATCTGTCCTTCCTAACGACGAATCAACATTTGGGGGGAGAGGGAGGCTAATGCTAATGTTGGAAATCTACAAACACGTATTTTTATAGGGGACTTAGTTCAATGTCTAGTTGTGACCTCTGCTTTTGACTTCAGTGAACCACATTTCAATGCAAAGGACTCCTTCACAGCTCCTCACTTGTAATTGAAGAGCACAGAAGCTAGAAGTTCATTTATGCTTAGAACCTTGCTATAGATTTTTGTTAAAAAGCAAGGTCGAAAAGTACAATGAAGACAGCAGAGACTAATCCATTTAAAAGTACAATTCCATGAATATTCGAGGCTGGAGAAGTTCCGTACGGGATATGTTTTGGTAGAAGAAGTTGGTTGGATTCCGCCAGGGGTGATTTCTAGAGAGGCTCAAGGGGGGGAAGGCCCCTAGCTAATATTGTTGTTCCTTTTGGGGGAATAAGCCCCCCTACAGATCTTGTATTGGCCTTGCTATTCAAAGTGTAATGACCTTGCTTCCAAAGTGTTTGTAATGCCGTGGTCAATTTGCACAGTTCCATGGTTATTGAGATATTTTTAATTGTTGATAATATTATTTCAGTATTAAGCTAAATTATCATATCTGCTCTTTGAAAATATGGGCGTGTCTACAGCTGGGCTACACCCAAATTATGGGCTCGGTTGCGTCTTGTTGAAGGCACACTCAGTTTATTTATAGACATAAGTGATCAGACACGTGACTGCAAATGATTCCGCCATAACACTTCATACAGCCTCCAGTTGCCACCATGACAAGGAATTTTCAGCACATTTCCGGGTGTGAGCAGTCGAAGTTTTCATAGTCCAGTCGATGCCTTTTGCTGATTCTCTGAATCTCATTCTTGCAGAGAAGAAGCCGCAGAACCATTCACCAAAACTAAAGTGCAGGGAAGAGGAGACTAGGGTAGAACGGCCTGGTTCATGGATGCCATCAAGTACGTGACGAAGAGCACAAAGTCCTTTACCAACCAACGCTGATTTACAGATTTATGGTACTAGCCTGCATGAAGTAATCTGCCCATCCAGCAAGGTGCGTTCTTTTGCGGTAGAGCAGCAACACATGAAAGTATAACGAAAAGGGGGTACGTGTTATCTTTGTAATTTGACAAAGCCTTACTTTGCATTTGGCATTCAACGTTGCGACCAATTCCTAGGCTTAGGCCAGCTAATTCAGGGCTTATACGGCTAGGGAAAGTCAGGGAGAAAATTGTCCTTTTTAATTAGGTCAGAAGAAGTTAGGAAAGCTTGCAATGGTCAAGGGAAAATAGCACTTTTGTACAATAGGTCAGGGAAAGTGTTTCATTTTTTATCACTAATGAAGTATTCAATTTTTTAGATTTACATTCAAAAATAGTCTTTTTTATGCTTTATATTTAGCTTTATAAAAGTATTGATCAGTCAAAAGTATTGCTACCACCATGTTAAAAATACTGACTATCAGCTGTCTAGGGTTGAATGCTGACCCCATAGCTCAGGGACAAAAGGTGCTTCTCCCAGAAATAGTCAGGGGAAAAATATAGGTTTTCATCAAAAAATTCAAGGAAAGTTAGTGTTTTCTAGTTAATGTCAAGGAATTTTTATCCAACAGTCCGTATGCACCCTGTAATTCCTATAGATACTCAAAAGTAAAGACGGGTAACTCTTCAAGCTGCAAAGGGACACGTTGCATGCAATTTTTGTGAAAATTGTGGGGCGGTATATACTTGCGATAAAGTAAATAGGTTGTGTTTAGAGACGTCACAGAACTGCACTATTTTACCCCCTTTTTGTCTCTATCCCCTTTCCTGGCGCAAACCCCTTTTTGTCTATCCCTTTCTATGTCTCTATCCCCTGTTTTGTTATGCTGACTAGATAATTTCCATATAAGAAGCAGTCGGAGTATAAGCAGAATTAACAACGGGGTTCCAATTCCACTGTAAATATTTGATTATTTCCAACGCTAAACATTCTGTACAAAGTAAAATGGCGACTTACTTCTAATCACTATTGATTTGGATACCGTTATTTCGACTCTAGAACACTGTACGCTCACCTCAAATTCATGTCTTCTTCCTCTTTCGCTTCCGTAAATGACATTGTGACTCGAAAAATCTGATGAATGGGCCCAATTCATTGTGGGGATTCATTTTCGGAGTTCAGTGGGGTCTAATTTATTGTGACTGCAACCCATTTATCACCATAGCTAGTAAAGATTCCACCCGAAATTTTTCCTACTGCCCTACGACCACAGCTCCCCTGATCATCTACCAATATATTTTAGGCCCGGAGTGTAAAACTCATTTAGGCCTGGGCCACAGAAGGCATACTAAGGCGTCAAGTGGGCCGGGTAGGTTGACGGGGTCCAAGAGGGTGCCATGCAGGCACGCCGGAGAGGGGACAGAGGGGAGCAAGTGCCCCTCCTGCCTTTCACTTGTGGAAACAGAGGGAGCAAGTGCCTTTTTTGAAGTGCAATAGAATCCTTTTTTAGACATTGATATGATACAAAAGAGATGAAATAAGCTATGTAAACAAGTAAAATAGTATTGGAAGAGAGAGCTATGTATATTTCTGTGAAATATAGGCCCTATTAAAGGTTGGAACGAGAATATCACAAAGAGGTGCCTTGGGTCCTATTGAGGTGCCTATGCCAGGCGGTGTCCCAAAGAGGTGCCCATGCAAGTCGCTGCCCTTTTGCTCCTGCTAGCCCCCCTTGCCCCACTATCTTTCCAGCGTGTCTGGTGCCATGGCTAGGTAATAAGGACTTTAGAATACATATAACTATACGCTAGACGAATACGAAAACTGCGGGAACCAGCTTTTTCAATGGAATCTATTACAGGCGAAAAAAACATTGCTAGGTTTCAGTATTTTCAAATCTCTTCCAGGGACCGGATGACACTCCTGTTTGACACCCCCGTCTTAGGCTCAAATGTGGTAATTTTTACGTCTAACAACGAACAGGAAGTTAAGGCATTTTTCACTTTGATGGTTACAGAACTAGACTGTTTACATATTATCATTTACGTAAAGCTTTTCAGCATCTTCAGTTTGGCACATAATAGTTTGTGCTATCATTTTGCTCACTTGTCACCCTTTGTCTGGATTTCTACGTCATTCCCTTTCCTCAAAGAGGTTTCTCTGGGCTCACTTCCTCAACTTCGAATGTAATGCAAGCGATATTTTTTAGCTCTGCTGTGTCCACGTTTTATAGACTGTACACAAAAGTGCATCATTTTTTTATATAGTTTCAAATATATCCCCTTTCCATGTTGACAAGTCGATGAAGGAACAATATGCTTGTGCCTCACCTTTGGAATTGCTAGCTTGCAACAAAATGATAATGTTCGAGTAAACAGTTATATTCACACGGAAGCACAGTGACAGCTGATGGAGAGTGTAACAACTTTTCGTTTTTCACTTTCAAACTTGTATTTCAGGCCCAAGAAAAGTCCAGTATAATCCTCGTCCATTTGCAAACGCTATGGAAAAGACTGGATTAGCGTTGCTGGTAGCTTTTCCTTTCCTTATAGTAATACCAAAAGCTACAACACTGGAATTCACAGGTAAGATTTCCTTACAATATTAAGGGTTTGTGCAATCTCTAGGCAGGATTTTGGAGACGACGCCCTTGAGAATCGTGCAAAGTAGCAAAAATTCCTTGATATTCCACTGATCACCAAATTTGTGCCAGGCTATAACACTATTTTGTATTGTGAACGAATATTAAAATGTGATTGCAAATCTCGAGGAAAGTTGAAAATTTAATGTTTATGGTTAATATAAGAAAACTCAGCATACAATGCAAAGTGCTTTATAGGCTTATAATCTTAGGCAAAACACTTATTTCAATAGCTTTCTACTGTATATTAATCCGTAGAGAGAGCCAATCTATGTTTTTGCTAGTCGTTGCTCTAGAATTGAGCTCTTGCTTTGCTATGCTTTCAGTTGCTCAGTGCATTTGAGATGATTTGACTTTCTCACTTTCTTTCTGCTTCTAGGTGGTGGAGAATCTCTCACTGCTCATCTTTCAAGGATAAATTCATACTCTGGAAGGTGAGAACAGTATTTCTAACGAATGTCTGTAGAGGATAAATAATATCCATAATTATGTGCCTTTTCCCGTTGTGTGATCAGAAGTTTTTTAACCTGGTTACAGTCAGACTTTGTAGATTGTATATTGTGCGCTGGTACTAAACGTAAATTCTCCAAAACCAACACCAATATAGGGAATTTTTGGACTAAATGAGATGCTTGAAATGGAATGTTGAATACATACCTGTTGATGAATGAACTGTTTCATTCACTTCAATGTTGCTGGTATTGAGTTGGTTAGCCCATTCTTCCTCACAGTAAGCCAATTGATATTGAAGTAGCCTCCATGCTCTGCAGTGAGTTCATGAATTCGAGTGGAATATCTGTTGGGTACACTCATAGGAGTAGAAAGAATGGCAATGGGGCTATTCTTTTCTGAAAGAATAATAGGAAATTGTTTTAAAGAACTTTTCTGAAAGAATAGTAGGAAATTTTCTGAATGCTCTCGAGATCTCCTTAGCCTTTAGCGCAGAAAGTTTGCAACCCCCCTCATGTATTTGAATTCCTCATACACTAATGGGTACACTTTATATTTGTCTTAGACAGAAGAAGTTATTAAGAAACTTTTAGAGATAGAATCAGGAACGATATGTAAGCAAGTGAATTTCACTTATGTATTTGCAGGAATGCAACATGCTTTCGATGTGAAGTCTACAGATACAGTCATTGCCAAGAAATGTTTGCTTATTACAATGCAAAGAACATTTCATTCAGTTGTTCAACGACCCAAGAAAAATTGGACACGACTCTCAAGCATATATCATCATCATTGTACACAAACCATGGTGCACACATCGACTGTCTCAAAGGATCTCGTTGGTTTGCAGAATCTTTCTTGCTACTAGAAACCAGTTCTTATGTCCAATTAGTTATTACCTTGCACTAGGGGCACAGTGGAAGATTTCGAGTAAAACATCTTAAAATGAAATTTTATGGCTGTTACTTTGCTCTCTGGTGTTAGAAATTCTGATTCGTAAACTTCTGACAGATGATTCAGTAGGAGTCCCCTGTTGTGTGTAAGTTCTCCACACAAGGACGTAGGAAGCATTCAAGAAGTAGGGGGGCACATGCATTCAGGTGGCACATGCAGTCAGGGGGCACATGCATTCAGGGGGTACACTCACTTGTAAAAAAGTGCAACTATGTAACCTAAAAAGGGACACTTTATATAATCAAATTTATGAAAAGTAGGGGGCATGTGCGTACGTCCACGCCACCACCTCTTCTTGTAATGGAATTCACTTAACCATGTACATTCTCCTGAATTTTAATATTTTATTGTCGGTGTAGGTAGCAAATATGTAGCAGTAGATTGCTCAGTAAGTCAGAGGATCTTACGACCATTACAAGGATCTAGATAAACTCAGAAAAGTATTATAGACTGATTTCCCTCACCCCTCCCCCCTAATTTGGTACCACTGTTGATCACTGAGGCACTTTTATTTGCAGAGCCCAATAGATATAATTTATTTCGAAAAGTGAATAAGCTGTAACGTCAGTGAGCTGATAACCAAATTCTGACATTTTTTTCCAGTTTACCTGTAACTATTTATTGGATGAGATTCCACCCCAATGCAAAACTAGTGAATTAACTTTGATTTTTTTGAAATTTTCTTGCAAGAAATATTCGAGCCTTTTCATAGCAGACATGGCTTTGATGAAAAAATGGATATAGAGGGTGTGAGGCTCTTGCCATAATTTCTTTTGTACTTCGAATCTATCTATGGCTGCAGCAATGCTACTTATATGTCACTACAATCTCTGTTGAACCTGGATCAATGTCCCTCCAATACACGTTGACAGCTTCTAACTATGACCCTAGATAGATTTAAATATTTTCAAGATGATGTTATTATTCTTTTTCAAGGGCTCTGTGTCTTACAACGATGCAGCCGAGCTGCAAGTACCATTCCCTACACGAAGGATCGCTCTGTAGAGAAGCTTGCCGATTGATAAAAGATGACATTTGCCAGAAGGAATGGAGCGAAATTATTTCAATTATCAAGCAAGGATTGCTAAACATTGACAACATATTTCCTAACTGCAGCATACTTCCTTCTCAATCGGTATCAAAAAACTGTTTATACCCTGAAATATTCAAAAGTAAGATATTATTATTGTTATTTTTACAGTGCCTGTCTAATATTTCTCTGTTAGTTTAGCTTCTTACTGCTACGAAGAATTATTGTGCCTTGCAACTCTTATACAGCTAGTGAAGAGAATATCGTTTTGCAGCACCCTTATGCACTATTAGAACCGGATGGAAAATTGCATTTCAGAAAACTGAATGGGCCTACTGATTTATACTGAGTTTTATACCCAAGCATCCTCTAAATTCTATCCATTAGAATTTTTGCTAAGTGACATACAGATTGTTGATGTTAGGTCGCAACGAATTTCCTGAATTCAGGGCTGGTCCATTGGCAGTTGATTACTTATTAAAAGGATGTAAGGCAGTCTATTTTTATTTGCAGTATTTGTAAGCTTTTGAACCATTAACTTGCTGATCTAAAAGTGTTCTGCTCTGAACTTGTTGGTAGAATGAGAATGTTGAATAAAATAAGCAATCTTTATTTGTGTATATATTTTGTTACCATATAGGTACATCACGCCTGTCTTCAACTGTTTTTGTCTTTGATTGCGAAGTCATTCCACACATAAACTCATTTTATAAGTGATTTCTTGTTTTGTTTGCAGCTTTTAAAAAGAATTCCAATCAAAAAAATGAAGACAAAGCTCCTAAAACTGTAACTTTGGTGATTGCTGCTTCTGGAGGTGGCCTTTTGTTCGTAATTATCTTAGTCTCAATGTTGTTTCTGTTCAGGCGTTATCAAATGAAAGCAAGAAGTCGGAATGGCCCAGTCTCAATGGAAAACATGCCGAATTCAGAATTTTTCGATGGACTGACAGCAGCAAGCACTAACCAAGACTACCAGGGAGACAATCCACTGTACAATAAAACGGTTCGCTTAGATGATCTGAATGTAGGAAAGATTCCCAGAGAAAGGCTACGTTACATAGAGCCACTTGCAGAAGGAGCATTTGGCAAAGTGAGTTACTTACTGTAAATTCTATTTTTAGCCCCCTCCTCTCCATTAAGCCCCCCTTTCTGGGCCAAGAAATTTATTAAGCCCCTTTCTATTAAGCCTCCCTAGAAAATATTGAATACTACCAAGCGTAAACAATCTTCATAGACGTACGTACACTAAGCTTAACCAAGCTCCGTAAGCAATAGTTCTCAACCTATCAAGAATCATAGTCGTTCATTGACTTAATGCGGATAAAAACATTTTTTGTCAATGGTTACTACACAATTTTTCAATTTCTTTGTTCTGCTGTGAACTAATGATGTATAAACTAAGCAATATAAATCTTGCCCTCTATTTTCAAACAACAGATATTTAGCTTGCCATTGAAAATTTTCAAGAAATTTATGAAGCCCTTCTCTTACAAGCGCCCTCTGTAGTGCTTAAAATCAAAAAGCCCCCCGGTGAATATTTACGATATTCAAGTATCGGATCAGCTTGAACGTCGTAGCTGTAGTTTTTATTTAGCCTTTTTGTATTTTCGAACTCTGGTGGCATTTTGCTTTTCTTCCTTGATTTAGGTGAAACTTTCGTGGCCATAATTTTGTTTCCTTTGCCTGAGCCATAAAGTACTCATTTTTATTTTTTCACTAGCTTTTTCTTTTCCTACGTGAATATTCCAAACCTGTTTTTGGATTTTTCAAATTTTTCACCTCATTTCTCATTTTTCACCTAATTTGAAATTCATAATTTCTCTCGAGTGTTTATGAATGTCATTGTCATCAACTGTGCTCGAGGGAAATTATTGTCACTTTCTATTCTCTCTTGACAACATATTCCTAACATATTTTGACTTATTTTAATTTAAAGGTTGTTAAGTGTGAATTACATGTTGAAGACAAGTCAACTGCACCAAAACTGGCAGCAGTGAAGTATCTAAAAGATGATGCATCAGAAAAAGTGAAGCAGAATTTTCGAGTTGAAGCTGAAACAATAGGTTCATTTGACCATCAAAACATTGTGAGGTTGCTGGGAATTTGCGTTGACGACAAAGGCCCTGCTTGTATGGTGCTAGGTAGATCTGAGTGTCATTTAGTACTTTATCTATTGCTCAAAGCGCTTGCTAGTCATCTCTATGTTGATCATACCTTGGTTCATGCAATTGAAGCATTATTTCTTTCGCAATTCGGATATAATGATAGTCTAAGAGGCATGTCAGAATTTTACTTCCGTCATCTTGCTCCATCTTTTGCGTACTTTAATACTAAACTTGTTGCTTGATTTTGTCCCNCAATATTCCGTTCATGACTCTAGCATACAGAAATGGGTTGATTTTTAAGAGAATATGAAAAGAAGTGGCTCCTTTTCTGTCACCATCCTCGTATTGAAATTCCAGCTAATGTGTTATGAGTGATTAAATAACTTTACTTTTGGATTTGTTAATGTCTTAATTGGAAAATCGTATCAAATAAGTCAAACTTATGTTTCCCTTTGTTTCTGCCTTGTTATTCAAATCGAAATCACTCTGTTTGAAATAGTGTGTTAGTATTTGGAATAAAATATACATCATTCTACCAAGAACTCAAGCAAAACAATCGTATGTAAGACCAGAGTTTGTTGAGGTTAATCATTTTCAGAATTTCTACTCTCATTTATCTTAGAATTTATGGATATGGGTGATCTGACACAATACATAAGAAACAAGTCAGGAAGTTACCATGCAAGCTTTGGCCGGCAAGGTATTCTACCCGAAGATGTGGACTTTCAACCTCCTGAAATCAGCTTTAAAGAACTTGTTGATATGGGAAGACAAATAGCATCGGGCATGGCCTATCTGGCAGATAAAAAATTTGTACATAGAGATCTTGCGACAAGGAACTGCTTATTAGATAAAGATATCAATGTCAAAATCGGTGACTTTGGCCTAGCACATGATGTCTCTGCAGCAGAGCGTGATTATTACAGGTATGTTAAATATGGGAGCAAATTTTCAGCTTTCCTTTGCAGAGTAGTAGTGGGTGTTCTTTCTAGCATCCCTTATTTTCTCTAGCATTGTCTCTTTGATATTGTAGACAAAATTTACTTGAAAATAATTGAAGCACAAACAGAGCTGCGTGCAAATCTGTACCTGGCAGTTATGGCTTGCAAACTGAAATTAATGCTTTCGTACTATAGCATAATGAGTAACATTGCTTCCATACATAAATTCCTAGTATTTGTTCATTGCATGTTCTTTGCGTCACATATATATCTTTAGAATCTTGTGCTATGTTTCCATAAATTATCAACGGCGCCTTCGAAGTTGAGGTCCCTGCCTATCAACATGAATGCTACTCTGAAAATTCAGCCTTGTGATTAAGAAAAACATTATGTCCTATTTTCAAGACTATCCACTCAACGTTCCACTTAATTTGTTATATAGGGTAGACGGAGAGAAGCTTCTACCAATACGATGGCTCCCTCCCGAAGCTTTGACTGTCGGAAAGTTCACAGTTCAATCTGATATTTGGGCATTTGGTGTTGTTCTATGGGAGCTTTTTGCTTACGGAGTTCAACCATTTTACGGCCAAAGCAATGAACAGGTATGTGAATACTATGTTGCTACCTGACTCCAAGCACTGTCTTCTGTGGTCAAAATCTTTTGATAACTGTGTTGTCCTATAGAAGCTATCATTGTTATGCGGACGTTGAAACGTGGCGCGAATTTGAAGCTGCCATATACGTTAGTTACTGGGCAAAGACCACTGATCTGAAAAAAGACTGGATCGAGCATCCTATTGTTTTTATATTGCCTGAATTATGTATTGCATAGATCTAACGAAACAAGACTTTGTACGAGATAAGAGATTTCATTCCTCCCTAGCAAATTGTATAATGTGGAAGTGTTAATTTGTATTTATGTTCGCACATAATTATGTATTGTTACTGTATGCTTAGACCTTTGAGAGGTTTTAGTCTCCAACTGTTCTAAGATTGTCAGAATGAGTTTAGCAGGCTCAAAACTCGAAGTACCAACCCAAAACCGTCCTGTTCAGCCATAGCGAATCACCTTTAACCTTTGCGACTTTGATCTTTACAACTATGAGAGCGTTTTAAAGTAACTCTATTTTCATGCTAGGTGTGCGATCGAATTCGGTGCATGAAGTTACTCCCACGTCCTGATGGCTGTCCACAGAGAGTATATCAACTTATGAAGAGTTGCTGGAAATATGACCCCATGAAAAGACAACCATTTGGTAAACTGTATGAAACACTTACAATGTGGAGTTTAACAGGAAAAGGATATTTTCTTGATGATGCTTGGACCTTAATGTTGAAACCGGTATCTGCAGAAAAAGTTCCCACATTGCCAAATAAAAGTAGATATTAGTAGACAGACATGTATGAAGAAAATTTCTATCTTTTGAACGCTATCAGCTTCGTTAAGTCTTACAAGCATCTGGTAATTGTAAAAATTAGATTGAAATATTGGCCTTTAAGATGTAGGATTGAAGTTATATATGTACTGGGTTTACATTTTTAGCTGAAATGAAGTGATTTTCTGACCAAAACATCTTACAGGACTGAATATTTAAATTTTCTGCTGCTGCAAAGGAATGCTGTTATATTTCTCTGAGCATGGTATTGGAACCATGGATGGGGCTGCAGCATCTCATACACGTTTTCTTTTTGCAAGAAAAAAGTTTATAAGAAAATGAGGCTCCAATGGTCAAAATCGTGAGAAAATCTTCAGAAAATTACGAGGCTCGTATTGGCCAAAAGTCGATATTTCGTCGTTATTGCATTCAAAATGTTAAAGATGGAATTCAAATTGAAGTATACAATATTAATAACGAAAGGGTAAACCATTTTAGCCAGTTTATTTCAGTAAAAGTTTAAAAAAATATAAGAGAATTTCAGGTTCCATTTCGGGAAAAATTAAGAAAATTGAGGCTCAGGCAAAGTGACGGTTTTCTTATAAAGAAAACGTGTACATTTTTGAAGAGTCCGGTGTTATCTTTTGACGAACATAACCCAAGCCACACAGGATAGGGCTCGACGTATTTGCATTTGTCTGTGTTCCAACCACTTATGCATCAATTATCACCAGTTGAGTACCAACTAGCAGTCTTCACAGCAGGGCTTTTTAAGTAAAATTTAGAACTGCACATAAAACCCAGCATGCTGATTGAACTGCCTGCTTTTGGCAAGAAGGGATANCAATATTCCGTTCATGACTCTAGCATACAGAAATGGGTTGATTTTTAAGAGAATATGAAAAGAAGTGGCTCCTTTTCTGTCACCATACTCGTATTTAAATTCCAGCTAATGTATTATGAGTAAATCGTATCAAATAAGTCAAACTTATGTTTCCCTTTGTTTCTGCCTTGTTATTCAAATCGAAATCACTTTGTCTGAAATAGTGCGTTAGTATTTGGAATAAAATATGCATCATTCTACCAAGAACTCAAGCAAAACAATAGCATGTAAGACCAGAGTTTGTTGAGGTTGATCGTTTTCAGAATTCCCACTATCATCTATCTTAGAATTTATGGATATGGGTGATCTGACACAATACATAAGAAGCAAGTCAGGAAGTTACCATGCAAGCTTTGGCCGGCAAGGTATTCTACCCGAAGATGTGGACTTTCAACCTCCTGAAATCAGCTTTAAAGAGCTTGTTGATATGGGAAGACAAATAGCATCGGGCATGGCCTATCTGGCAGATAAAAAATTTGTACATAGAGATCTTGCGACAAGGAACTGCTTATTAGATAAAGACATCAATGTCAAAATCGGTGACTTTGGTCTAGCACATGATGTCTCTGCAGCAGAGCGTGATTATTACAGGTATGTTAAATATGGGAGCAAATTTTCAGCTTTCCTTTGCAGAGAAGTAGTGGGTTTCCTTTCTAGCATCTCTAATTTTCTCTAGCATTGTTTCTTTACATTGTAGCCAAATAATTTGCAAAATAATTGAAGCACAATCTTTGTAAATCTGTACCTTGTAGTAATGGCTTGTAAACAGAAATGAATCCTTTCGTTTTATAGGATAATGAGCAACATTGCTTCCATACATAAATTCCTAGTAGTTGTTCATTGCGTTTTCTTTCCATTAAGTATATATATATATATATATATATATATATATATATATATATATATATATATATATATATATATATATATACTTTATATATATATATATATATATATATATAAATATATATATATATATACATACTTTATATATATATATATATCTTCAGCATTTTGTGCTATGTTTCCATACATTATCAACGGAGCCTTCGAAGTTGAGGTCCCTGCCTATCGACATGAATACTACTCTGAAAATTCAGCCTTGTAATGAAGAAAAGCATTATGTCCTATTTTCAAGACTATCCACTCAACGTTCCACTTAATTTGTTATATAGGGTAGACGGAGAGAAGCTTCTACCAATACGATGGCTCCCTCCCGAAGCTTTGACTGTCGGAAAGTTTACAGTTCAATCTGATATTTGGGCATTTGGTGTTGTTCTATGGGAGCTTTTTGCTTACGGAGTTCAACCATTTTACGGCCAAAGCAATGAACAGGTATGTGAATACTATGTTGCTACGTGACTCCAAGCACTGTCTTCTGTGGTCAAAATCTTTTGATAACTGTGTTGTCCTATAGAAGCTATCATTGTTATACGGACGTTGAAACGTGGCGCAAATTTGAAGCTGCCCTATACGTTAGTTACTGGGCAAAGACCACTGATCTGAAAAAAGACTGGATCGAGCATCCTATTGTTTTTATACTGCCTGAATTATGTATTGCATAGATCTAACGAAACAAGACTTTGTACGAGCTAAGAGATTTCATTCCTCCCTAGCAAATTGAATAATGTGGAAGCGTTAATTTGTATTTATGTTCGCACATAATTATGTATTGTTACTGTATGCTTAGACCTTTGAGAGGTTTTAGTCTCCAACTGTTGTAAGTTTGCCAAAATGATTTTAGCAGGCTCAAAACTCGAAATACCAACCCAAAACCGTCCTGTTCAGCCATAGCGAATCACCTTTAACCTTTGCGACTTTGATCTTTACAACTATGAGAGCATTTTAAGGTAATTCTATTTTCATGCTAGGTGTGCGATCGAATTCGTTGCATGAAGTTACTACCACGTCCTGATGGCTGTCCGCAGAGAGTATATCAACTTATGAAGAGTTGCTGGAAATATGACCCCATGAAAAGACAACCATTTGGTAAACTGTATGAAACACTTACAATGTGGAGTTTGACAGGAAAAGGATATTTTCTTGATGATGCTTGGACCTTAATGTTGAAACCAGTTTCTGCAGAAAAAGTTCCTACATTGCCAAATAAAAGTAGATATTAGTAGACATACTTGTATGAAGAAAATTTCTATCTTTTGAAAGTTATCAACTTCGTTAAGTCTTAAAAGCATCTGGTAGTTGTAAAAATTAGATTGAAATATTGGCCTTAAAGATGTAGGATTGAATTTATATATGTACTGGGTTTACATTTTCAACTGAAATGAAGTGATTTTCTGAACAAAACATCTTACAGGACTGAATATTTAAATTATCTGCTACTGCAAAGGAATGCTGTTATATTTCTCTGAGCATGGTATTGGAATCAGGGATGGGGCTGCAGCATCTCATACACGTTTTTCTTTTTACAAGAAAAGAGTTTACAAGAAAATGAGGCTCCAATGGTCAAAATCTTAAGAAAATCTTCAGAAGATCACGAGGCTCATATTGGCCAAAAATCGATATTTCGTTGTTATTGCATTCAAAATGTTAAAGATGGAATTTAAGTTGAAGTATACAATATTATTAACGAAAGCGTAAAGGAATCTAGCCAGTTTATGTCAGTAAAAGTTTTTTAAAAATGTAAGAGAATTACAGGCTCAATTTCGGGAGAAATTGAGAAAAATGAGGCTAAGGTAAAGTGACGGTTTTCTTATAAAGAAAACGGGTACATTTTTGAAGAGTCTGGTGTTACCTTTTGACGATCATTACCCAAGCCACACAGGATAGGGCTAGACGTATTTGCATTTGTCTGTGTTCCAACCACTTATGCATCAATTATCACCAGTTGAGTACCAACTAGCAGTCTTTACAGCAGGGCTTTTTAAGTAAAATTTAGAACTGCACATAAAACCCAGCATGCTGATTGAACTGCCTGCTTTTGGCAAGAAGGGATAGATAAATGCTACTACCTATGGTTGCGTTTCTCCTATCTGTTCATACCTAAATCTACCATTTTTACTGCTATTTACGTTCTTACACCCTTGGGTCACTGAATAATAAGCTTGTAATGTGCACATATATTTCCTTTGAACTGCACAAATTTTCGTAAAATTGCACATTTAGTGTGGTACTGCATGTTAGAAAAATCCTGCTTTACAGATTATTCGTTAAATGCGGGCATCCCCACTCCCCTAATAGAAATCTGCAAAATTTTGATGAACTTTGTTCATCACGTGGCTTTTGGCCTTTGGCTTGTGACGTCACTAATTCGAAGCGGAGCTTGCCAAAAGGAGGCTAGTGTTATTGCGGAACCTAACCTAACTGGAAATGGCACGTAATTTTGGGCAATACCAGGCTGTCGATAGAAACCAACTCTGGAGCCTCTTCCAAAGGTGATTTTCAGTTTCCATTGTTATTGCAATGTGGGGAAATGATTTATAGAGTCTGGTGAAAGAACTAGCAAATTGATCACATGAATGAATGGCCTACTCCCTTCTTCTCTGCTTCTTGATAGATGATAAATTATGATTTATCATCTAATACTTCCCATAACTACACCGAATCTAGCATGTTGATTAGCAATTTTTGCAGTTTAGCTGCTTCGTATGCAATACAGCTAATAATTATTGTCCTTGAGTGTAGAGCTATGCACAGTGGAAGTTGTCGTCTTTGAAGTAATATAATCTCCCACACTCAACTTGCAGGACTTGCTTGAGTAAACGGCTAAGGCTTTATGCCAAGCATCCAAAAGTTATTAATACATAGGACGGTCATAGCTTAGAGTTCACGCCTTAATTCAAAGGTAGAAAAATCAGTTCCTATTGTGCAGTGCTGTATCTGCCGAATACTATTAACTCAAACATGAAAACAGCTGGGCATGGCGCTTTTGTAAACATAACAAAGTTTCTAGAGTTACTTTATTGATTGGTTCTTTATCCTTACTAGAATTGATAAGAATGGTGATGGAGGTATCAATGCAAATGAGCTACAGTTAGCGCTAAGAAATGGTTTGTAGCATTCTGTATTTGTTTACTAGTAAATGTACCTAATTATATGCATAGTCATCTAAGTGCTGTAATATTTAGCCATAACTGTGAATTGTTGGTACATTCCTCCATTGCAAGTTGATTTATTGTTGAATTTAGCTTCTAGGTTGTTCCATTACAAAGCATTTGTTGGTAATGTTTTAGCTGAAGCAAAGTTCAAAAAGTGCACAAAGCTGAATAGTGGCATTGTAGCAAGCTCCATTATTTGCAAGGATTCAAACACAGAAGTAAATAAAGAAGAAAAAGCAAGAGAAAAGTGGGGGAATGGGAGGGGGAGAAAAATGAGAAAGAAAGAAAATGAAGGAAGAAGAGAATGAAATGATGAAAAATTGAAATAGAGAGATATGGAAAGTGGAAAAGCCAACATATGGGAAAAATTATTACAATAATCAAAGAATTTTAAACTTTCTTCACAAAAAGCTTAACTTTTTCTACCCCTGAGTTCAGGCAAAATCAGTTATATGATGTCATTTCTAAAAATATGAATTCTTTTGCAGAAAAGTTCATGATAGAACTATGAGCTCACATTTCTGTTTCTCTTCACAAGTTGTATTATATTTGCCCTTGTTTTAGCCTAATTTTCCTAGAGTATATTTTGCTTAAGACATTTTTTACCTAACTTCTCTCAAAATTTATCTCCAAAGGCTCATGGACGGAGTTCAACCCTGAAACTGTAAGGCTGATGATTGGTATGTGTAGAACAGTATATTGTAACATTCATTACCTGACATATAACTTTTGTATTTTTCCTTTTCCAAGGCTAGTTTTATGTTATACAGGTGTAATATGTTAATTACCAATTCATGAAGAAGGAACTTACAGTGCTTTGTCTTGGATACAGCACTCTTGCCTTATGAAATTGGAGTTAGAGTAAGGTAGCACCCTGAGATATGTTCAATCATCAGTGGTGGCACCAGGAGAGGACTAGGGAGCTTTATCCCCCCCCATTGGAACATGCTAGCCCCCTTCAGAAAGTGAAGAACTATTTTTTCAGAGATTTTTGGCATTAGTAGTATCTGTATATTAGCCCCATCATTGGAAGAGTCAGCCCCCACTGGAAAATTCCTGGTGCCACCCTTGTCAATCATTGAGTAAAAGTGAAAAACTGAGTTTGCCATACTATTTTGATTGCTTGTTTGCTGTATTTGTAGCTTTAAGAAGGTAGTGTCCTGAACCTTTTTTATATCTAGAAGTAGAGGATCACAGGGTCACTTTTGATTTATTTACATTTGTTAGGAGCTCCTTCAACACAAATTTCCAATGGTTATCACAGATAGGCAATTTAGTTAGTTATAATGCATGCATGTATTATAACTGATTAAATAATCTATTCTATACAGTTTGCTCTTCATAGCTGGGACCTCTGATAACATATTATTCACATATTTCCTCCATGTAACTGGGACCCCAGTCATCAGAAGTAGGCTGTATTGTAATGTTAGACCTGTAACAAGCTGTCACTAATAATGCTACTGTTTTTTGCAGGAATGTTTGATAGGGATAGAAATGGAACAATAGACTTCAATGAATTTTTTTCACTATGGGAATTTGTTACAATGTGGGGCAACACCTTTCGACAATATGATCTTGACAGCAGTGGTGCTATAGACAGACGAGAGCTGTCTATTGGTAAAGCAACCATATTCATTTTTTAGAGCATGAAAATTTCAAAAACTATTTGTCAGAATTGCAGCTGCAACTAGCTGATGCTTAGAAGTTCAAAAAATATAGTAATAAACCTTGAGTTGCTTTTGTGTTGTACATTTTGGTAAAAAGTTTCAGATTTTTTCCTTCTGGCAATTCCTATAATTCTCAGCTAATTTGCCGCATTATTCCATGTCTGAACTCCTGGCATGTCACAGCACTTGTTTTGTTTCTTGTTGGACCATTTTTCAAAATTTTAAATAATACATACATAAACAGTTAATTAAGGAGCCTGATTTGCTGACAGCTTGCTAAGCTGATGTGGACCTCTAGTAATGTTCACTTCTTTGGAAATTTTCCTGCTCCTTTCATGAATGATATGACAACAGCTTTTTCCTTTATACTTGAGTTGCTTTCTAAATCTCTTCATAGTTTACTTCTTTATATCTTCATTATTGCAATTTCTTGCTGTTGTGTACTATTGAAAATTTCTGTTTTTTCTATGAATTGAATAATATGACTGAAAAATTGAGGGATTTGGCATGTAGCATGGTGAGGTTCAGCTACATAGGACAGCAACTTAGGATGTGCTTTTTGATAGAAGTGTTTTTTAGTCTTGAATTTTCTAAAAAGCACAAATTAATTCAAATTTGATAAAATCATGCAATGCTTTAAAGTTTAATAGGGCTCATGTTTGTTTGATTTTAATGCTTTGATTATTATTTTTCCGTCAGCTATTAAAAGTTTTGGTATGTATTTCTTTTTCTTTTTTCTTTAGCGGCCTTGTCATAAGTGAAATACCGCACATGCGATACTTGGCACGCGCGAGTAATTTTGCGCACGCGATCGCACTCCTAAGAAAATCTTTTCATACACACGCTAAGATCAGAGCAACAATCATAAAAAGAAATGTAAGGCGCAACAAAGGTAATATGTATTAAGCAAATTCGTCCAAATAAGGAAACTATTTTAAACGATGAACATGAAAGCAATTCTTCATGATACAGTTAGAGCATGCTCCTGAAAGTTGGAAATAGGTGATAATTGTGCTTACCACAATCATCACCTATTTCCAACTTTCAGGAGCATCCAGGTAAAAGCCATTGCCTTTATAAATGACGAAATCAGAATTTGAAGTTACTAGAAGACGTTCAAGAACACCTATTTCTTACAGCACGAAAAAGCGGCAACATTCTTTTGACATACTTGAAAGCTTTTTTCATCCAACACTTATCAGCGTATGAAAACGTCGGGTAGTGACCTAAAGCTTAACCGAGATATATCTCCAGATGCGGTTACATGTGATAGGATAGCCACAGTAGAGAAGGAGCAAAACAACTCCTTGAATTTCTAGATGTTTTGGTAGAGAAAGAGGGCACTGGATTTCTTACCAGCATTTACAGGAAACCAGCGTTACTGAGCAATACATCCGTCGGAACTCCTTTAGCCCAAAGACAAGAAAGATTAGCCTTATTAAAACTTTAGTTCACAGGGCACTTATGATTTGCTCTAAAACCAAACTAGGCTCAGAGCTCGACAAAATAGAACAACTATCAAAACGGATATCCAGCAGATGTTCTACTTTCTTGCATCAACCAAAAATTAACCAACTTTGCAGCAGAAAAAACATTTGGTCCAGAGGAGTGCCCGGTATACCTAAAATTGCCTTGGATTGGTAACGTTTCATCAAAGTTTGAAAATCAAATTAATAAAGCCATTACATCTTGTTTATATGCTGTGAAGCCCCGTGTGGTTTACAACACTAGAGTTATACTACCATCTGCTAAAAAAGATTGCGTTCCTACCACTCAAAAAAGTTGTGTAGTTTATGAATTTTCGTGCCGATGTGAAGCTCGGTATGTAGGACGCACTGCGCAGAGACTAGCAAACAATAAAACAACATGTTCCCACCAGCATCAGGAAGAAAAGTAATACCGCAAGAGAATAGCCACCTCGTATATGTAAAATTAATTGTGAGTCGGCCATAGGGCAACACCTAATTGCAAATCCAGAATGCACCAAAACATATACAGAAGACAATTTTCGGATCATTGGGCAAGCAAGATCCTCTTTTCATTTAAGTGTTTTGGAATCTGTTTACATCAAGACTCAAAACCCAGTCTTTTGTAGACAAAAAGAGTTTGTTTTCTCACTGGGACTCTTCAAGTGAGTCCCAGTAAGAAAACAAACTCTTTTTGTCTCAACTCTTAGGGCCAATTAGACGCATCCTATCACATGTAACCACACCTGGATATATATTTCGGTTAGCCTCTAGGTCACTATCCGACGTTTTCATACGCTGATGAGTGTCGGACGAAAAATGCTTTTAAGTATGTCAAAAGAATGTTGCCGCTTTTTCGTACTGTAGTACCCACAGACTATTTACCTATTTGCAAGTCGGATCAATCGCACGGGCAATTTAATTTGCGCGCGTGTGAGCGTGTGAGCGTGCAATCGCACGCACTATAATATCTTTTTTTGAAACTTCTCATGTATATATTCCAACTAAAATTTACAAATACAAATCTCTCTGAATGCAGGTAATTTGTATCTGGCTGACAAGGTTACAGTTAGTCATTAAAATGAAGAAAAGAAAGCTACATATTGAAATAACATGTATCTTTATAATTCAGTAAGTAAGAATAATAATAATAATAAACAATGTATTTAAAGTTAGCAACTATAATAGCACTAAGCTGATTAAAGCCAACTATAAAGCAAATACGACAACAAAATACTTATAAAAGTCCTAAATTTACAATAAAACTTTTGCATAATTTGCAGTTGCAATGAAGGGGTGTGCCCTTAATATTTCTTTTGAAGATCTCGTATGTTTGGGACTCTTTGATTTCTTTAGGCAGATTCTGCCATAATGGATGACAAGGCTTGCTATACGCATGCTTAGGCTGTGCACATTTTTGTCTACTATCCATTAATTGTGTGTGATTTACTATCCATTAATTGCGCATTCCAATTTAAAGAGTAATTGTTCCAGTTTCTAGATAGGTATAATTTATTTAGTTTCAAAAGGTTCCTTTTATTTTTATGCTTTTCATCCACCTTGCAACAGGCTGAGATGATGCCTGAATAGTGTGAGTAGTTTCTTCTGCTTTCAGGGTACAATATATCAGACCGTATTATCACAATATTGATGCGGAGATTTGATCGTACTGGGACAGGCGAAGTCCGATTCGACGATTTCATTCAGCTATGCACGGTCCTAAGAGTAAGAGATTTTCAAGTTTTTTATCCGTTGGTGCACTTTCACTTTAAGAAACTAAGGGCTGCATACAGTATCGTAGCTGTTTAAAGAGATCAACCTGTTTTTATTGCTGGTGTTCCATTCCTTACGTGTATTATTGTCTTTTAGATGTTAACCGATGGCTTTCAACGTCACGACAGAAATCTAAACGGCTGGGTCGATCTTGATTATGAACAATTTCTTACTCTAGTGTTCAGCCTTCGCCACTGACCATGCTTATAATTTCCTAACTGCAACTTCTTCACGTTACCGCAAACGCAGAGAGAACGTAAGCACTAGAATCTTGTACATTAAGGCTACATTTCAAATATCTTCTAGAAACATGTGTGTAAGTCTATGATATTTCCTATACCTCTGGAAAGTAGATGGTTGGTAGTTATGCTTTTTGGTGGTGTGAAAACCCTTCTTTTTTAATTGAACGACTTTAGTCTCGTTGGCTTCAAGTTTTCAATATGAACATTCTTGCTACTGTACTATATCTGCATATTATGTAGATTAAGTATTTTAGTGGGTATATTTTGACCTCTTTATTAGATACTGTAGGTGGACAGTAATCTACATGGTTTTACTGCATTGGCCTGTTAACGGTTATTTTCATGTAGTGACAGTTTTTTTCATTGACTTCTACTGAATCAGAGAACGGCAGACCTGTCAGCTCTCCCGGTTTTGTCGAGAGACTCCCGGTTTTGTCGAGAGACTCCCGGTTTTGTCGAGAGACTCCCGGTTTTGTCGAGAGACTCCCGGTTTTGATTGCGTTTTCCCAGTCCCTCGGTTTATAACTTTTTTCTCGCCTTTCTAAAGACGTCATCTAGCAGAAATCAATGGATCTCCAGCTGCTAATCATAGGTTTTCTAACATCTCTTTTTATTTTGTGCGATTTATTTGAAAATTTTCCGATTCGTAGTAGTGGTATAATGGTCACATTGGCTTTCCACATGGCAGTTTTTGTTAGTGCTTACTGAATAGCGGAAATCCGAAAGAAATTATTTTGAAGAGACTTCCCATGATCATTTTTGTCTTGAGCTGCTTGCCAAGCACAGCATTTTATCAAGTGTATTTATTCTCGTAACAAATTTCTGTGATTTCCCGGCATTTTGACCAAGTCTCCTTGTTTCTTTTATAGCAAAAATTCAGAAACTCCAGGTTTTGAAAATTTTTTTGGTTGACAGGTCTGGAACAGTAAGGCAGAAAAAAATGTTACTGTTCGGTGTCTTCATGCCTACTGCAAGATTGACCCAAGATGTATACCCTATGTCTATGTGGCATCACATTGTTAGAACGCTACACTATACTCAGGCGCGCAACTAGGAATTTTTGATGACAGGGGGGAGTCGCCAAGCGTCCCAACCAGTTCCATTAGCTTAACTGAAGTTAAGCATGGCTGTGTACGGTCAGAAACTGGATGGGCGACCTCCAGATGAACGACCAAAACAGCTTACTCCGCCGTCCTTCGGAAGGGACAGATTCATAAAGGGAGGAAATACTGTGGGAGGTTTACTGATGCCGTTGCTCTGAAGGGCAGTGATTCTTACAACTGTGTTATATGACGGCTGCGTCATATCATTGTGAGAGCTGGACAGTTAGGAAAAACGAGAGAAGAAAATTTGATGCTTGTGAACAATGGTGCTGGCAAAGATTGCTGAGAGAAGACCTTGGACAGAATGAAGAATCTATTTTAGATGAAATAAGGCCAGAAACTTTTCCAGAAGGTGTGGTTGTCAAACTGTGTGAGCTTGCGGAATAGAGAAAGAGGTCACGCTAGGGAAAATAGAAGGGACAAGAAGACGTGGCAGGCAAAGAACAAGATGGATCGACTCATTAACATACGTAACTGGGATGACATTGTATGAATTGAAAGAAGCTGTTATGAACAGCATAGATGGAGAATGTTTGTTAAGAGAATCGCCAAAAGTCGACAGTGACTTGACACCTAGCAACAAGAACAACATCACGGCAGAGAAAGGCAATTAAGGGGTCGGGGCGAAGCTCCCGAAAAATTTACACACCCATGCCTTTTCCATGTCAAGGAAACGCGCTTTTGAATAAACAGGGCGCTACAAAAAAGAGCACTTTGGTTCTTTCGCTGAAAAGAGCAAGGATCCCTCCCCTAGTTGCGCGTCTGTATGCCTATGTAGGTTGCATTTTTTCTTTATTTCCTTCATATATATAATGTTCTTGTAAAAGTAATATTTAGTTATTTGTAGTTGCATCAACGTATACTTTATATATAGCTGGTACGCGAATCTGGTAAAATAATGAAATTTTTAGTAGAATTTGTCAATAAAATAACGTTTGATTCATTTTGGAATGTAATGCATTTTCTGATAACATAATTTATGCCTATTGGAGTTGTTTTGTAGATCTTTCTTTGTAGAACAAATGTATGACCTAATATCCGAGATCGGCCCTTGGCCCTTGGCCCTTTAGAAATCGGCTACGTGGAATGGGCCATTGTCTATAAATACTGTAATTTTCCGAATGTAAGTAGAGATTTTAGAGGCCAAAAGTGATGGTAATATTCGGGGGTTGACTTATGTTCGGAACCAAAAGAGTTGGTGTGATTTGATCTATCGTAATTGCGCTGACTGGCCTAAATAGTGCAATAATGATGTGTTATCAGTCATGTGCCGAGACACCGTCTGTTGGGTTGCCGTATTGACCAACTAACCAACTATTGTTACTAAAAAAAAGAAAACTGTTGTCAACTCCTCTTGCAGCATGGCTATCTTTTGATGAACTTTATTGCAAATTTGAAAATATTGGGGGGCGCGACGCCCCACGCCCCCACTCGCCAAATCCCTGTGCGTTATCATGTTCATTTCATTCATTCATTTTAAATATTTATACTTGGTGGCCCCTTAGAATCCTGTGTCTGTTTTGCAGGGAGCCATGTTAAAACTAATTAAAATACTACTTGCAAAGGAATATACATATACAACTAAATAAGTTTTACATAATAATATAATGTAAAGCAATGCAAAAGCATACGAAAAGTAAACATCTAAAATAATTTTCTAGTTTTCTCCCCAAGCATGGCCTTTAATTTCGTCTCGAATGACCCAAACGTCCTTGAAGATTTTATTTCACTAGGTAGGGAGGTCCAGACCTATGATCCTCTGCAACAATGCAGTTTTGGCCATGCTTAGATTCTAATCTTGGAGGCCTTAAGCTCAAATTAGAGTCACGGAAAGTTCTACTTGTTATAGTAGAGACTCTCGTAACTGTTCTTTGAGGTAGAGAGGTGCCTCAGCATTAAGTGCCTTATAGACCATGCTTGCGGATTCTTGCTTGATCATACCAGAAATACTCGGCAGCAGCCACGTAGCTGAAGGTAGACGAGTGGGCTTCGCCCCCCAAATCCACTTCCCTTGCCAATTCTGCCCCCCGAGTTTCCTCGAGCTACTTGTTTTCCTACTATTTTAGGCTTTCTGCCCCTCTTTGGAAAATTTGTCGTCCAAGGCCGCTCCCCCAGCTACGAAGATCCAGCTATGTCACTGCTAGGCAGAACTAATTGTCTTAGCAGGGGTCCAACAGGCACATCATATGCACTATTTGTAATTATATAAATCGTTTTATTTTGCAATTTAGCTGAGGTTTTGCGGGTAGAGACCCCACATCAGCCTCAAGCAGAGCAGCTGTATCTGAAATGAGGCTTGACTAGCCCCAAATATCGCATTTTCAAAAAATTGGTTGGCAATACTTTTTGGCATATTTTACCATCCCTATAGCCCTAGAAACGTTTGATGAAATAAGGCTGATGTTGTCTTTACGTTTCATTTGATTATCCAAAATAACTCCTAGGCACTTTACAGATTTTTTCCGCTCAATTGCTTCTTCAGAACTTTTGAAATATGCCTGTACAAGCTCCCCGTTGTTGCTTTGATGCAGTTTCCTGTTTGTGCCTATTACCATAGATGTTGTTTTTGCAACATTTAAAGCAAGCTTGTTTCCATGCAGCCATTTTCTCAGATTTTGTAGCTCAGCATTCATGGACTTTGTTATATTGTGTAATATGTGGTGGTTCAATTTTCAAATTTTTTTTCAACAAAACACTCGGATTCGACTTATACTCAGACATTCACGGTATGTAAAATGTATGTATGGGACAGCTCTTTTATTCCAGCTTGAACTCATACTAAGGAAAGGTGAAGGGCTACGATGAATTTTCCAATCTTAAATCGTTTCAATCTATCTTAAGCCGATTGCAAGTTGAGCGGACTTTCCAATGCATTGCCGCGTATCTAGTCTGTTCCACTTAATTATACGAAGAGTAAGTTTGCCAAAAATACCCCCATTCACCCAAAGCAATCTTATTGAAAAACTTGAATATAAAGTCCATGGAACTTCTTGACTTTAGTTCACTGTCTGATATTTATTTTGACTCCAGTCGGCAAAAACCAAAGTTGCCACATCCCCATCCAAAACTCTTTCGAAACGGCCTTGCTCGAAAGTGAAAGCTGCTGTTGCAGATTTTGACCATCCTGAACAAGTACATCATGCATGTTTGATACTAGGGTTGATGAAAAACGATTTTAACGCTATGCTACCTACTAAAGCAAATTTTGCCGAATGGATTATAATTTTGTAATGAAAGTTAGACGAATGCTTGATTCAAGTAAAATGGAATGCAAAGACGAAGTTGTACGAGAAAGACTAGGAAAAACGTATGTACATATTACATTTTTGTTCTTGGCCAAGAGGGTAGACAGAGAGATACGCAACTTGGTAATCATTGGTGCATTGATTGAAGACTGATTGATGACTGAATATATTTCTAAATCACAGAAAATTTCTACGCGTGAAGCCACTAAGGCCCAGGCCCCTTCCGGAATACAACAGTACAGGGGTGTTTAAGAAAATGTCAAACCACAAACTGAAAAGAAACTCACTGAAGGTTAATGTGTTTTACGAGTTGGTACAGTTTGCTCATTTGCGTTGGCAATCGAAATAGCCCTGAAAACGTCGTTCTTCTTGAATATTTTCTCTTGAATTGTTACATGTTTGTTTCCTTTCTAATACGATAATAGAGTCAAATACGATAATACAGTCACATACGATAATAGAGTCACATACGATAATAGAGTCAAATACGATAATAGAACCATGTCATGTATGCCCATCGAGAAATCAGCTTAATGATTATAACTTGATAGAAGAGTTCCTTCCTCTTTTAGCCAAAGAGTTTGCAATGCAAGAGCAATACGAATATACACTTCTTGTTAAAGTATGCCGCTCTACGATTGTTTACAAAATGTACGCGTCATGACACTTTCAATTGGAACAAGGCAAGAATGAAATGACGGGTCGTTAGGTGACGCGCCGCGCGGCGTCCAGTGCGAATAGCAATTTCTATGTTTAGGATCAAGCTGTGGGATCAAGTGATTAAACGAGCGCTGCGTAATAATCACAACGAGGCACAAACCTGTTACTTTATAAGTGTGCAGCCTATTCAAAACAAGCAGAATGTTCTTGCGTAACAGTAAACGGCTTGTTTATCGCAGCAAGAAGTACAGCTGTTGTTTACCGCACACAGAAGGAAGTAGTCTGCATGCTCAACCATCAAATACAACATTTCTTAACGAGGTGGTGTTGTCCAAGGCAGGAGAAAACTCAATCCGGAGAACAATATCAACAACAATGAATATGAAAAGTAAACTTTTAACAGTGGACACTTTGAACCCGAACATCAAGAACGTAGAATACGCAGTCAGGGGACCAATCGTCCAGTTGGCATCTAAATTAGAAAAAGAGTTAGAACAGGTAAGCGGACCAAGTACTGCTCAATAGTGTGATAATTGCTGTCTTATTGTTTTCTGTTTTGCTGTACTTCCAACCAGTAATATTGCATAACGCTTATGCATTTATTTTAAAGCCACGTGTTCTAGTTACATGAAAAACAATCTTCTAATCTTTCTTTAAATGAAATGCTAGTCATTGTAATCGGATATTTGTTACAATAGTAGAAGATATAGAAATTCACGTTTTGGCTAAACACAGGAATGGCAATTAGAGAGGCTCAAGTGTTGAACAGGGTGAACTCGGGGGGACTTGAGAGGGTCCAAACTTTGTTTTACCATTTCTATTGTTTCTATCATTATTATTTTTGGTATGACTGAGTTGATATGAACAGAAAAGGAATGGTAGCCTGTGCTTTGAACATGCAGCAAGAATCTGTCATTCTCCATTTTGTCCCAAAATTTGAACCCTTTTAATGGTTATATGTATGTAGCACCCATTACTGGATCTCTACATTTTGCAGAAAAATAGACTGTCACTTTTGCAATGCCAGTAGAATAACTAGAGGAGGGGCTTAATTAGGTCTATAAGTCTTAAAAAATAACTAGGGGCTAGGGCCCCTAAACCTCACCCCCCCCAGCTCTACAAAAATGGGTAAATTTTTTTGTAATTTAAAAATGTTTTTGTGTCTTAATGTTGCAGGGTGTAAAAAAGCCATTTGAAAATGTGGTTAAGGCAAACATTGGTGATTGCCATGCAGTTGGACAAAAACCCATTACTTTTATCAGACAAGTATGTATATGGTTTTTTGTGACTTTACTTGGACTCTAAAGCATGATCTCAATGATTGCTATATTAGTAACAGTGCCCTTTCCATGAGACTTTTTATTAGTTGGATCTTATTTTATTTGGAATGCTTACCAGATATTTGTCATCATCCTTATATCTTGATAATTTTAATTTTTGTGATTCACGTTGTTTCAACTCATGCTTCTTTTTCCTGATTTCTGCTTATGTTTCAATGAATAGTGGCTATTTTGCCACGTACAACCAATTACTCCATTTCTACTCCATTTCTTTTTTGTTTTGCATCTGTTTATGTGCCATGCTTATGCTATTGTGACTCACTTTAGTTATGTTTGTTTCTAGGTAATTGCGGCCTGTATGTATCCAGACTTAATAGAACAAGGAATTTTCCCTAAAGATATCAATGAACGAGCAAAGCAAATATTAAATGGCACCAAAATGAGTTTAGGATGTTATTCTGAATCTCAAGGAATTGAATTTGTGAGAAAGAGTGTTGCTTCATATATTGAAAAGAGGGATGGTTATCCTGCTGACATGAATACCATTTTTCTAACTAATGGTGCAAGCACTTCTGTAAAGGTAATTTGCCAATGAATTCCAGTGGTGTGCCAAATTACGGGGTGCGGGCCTCTCAAGCCCTCCCATTTCTGTCAAGTCATCAGTAAATTTTTGGCTTTTTGTACCAACTAGCAAAGCAATTGTGGCTTGTCAGTAATTTTGAGGAATGTTGTAGTTTATTGGTAAATTTCTCTTGCTATATGTCCCATTTAGAAGTCCTTTGGCACACCAATACTGGCTTCATCTTCATTTCATGCATATATTTGGTTGTGCTCTTTACAGAATATAGCATATTTTTCATGATTGCATTCCATAGTCCCACTGGTGAAGAAAATGGTGTTATTTTATTATTTTAACTTAAATTTCTGGTTGATAGGTTTACAAAACCTACCCCTTTTCTACCAGTTCCCATGCCTATGGTGGCTTCACATAGATTTTACAGCTAGACCATAGACAGTTATTGGTTAGAGGTAAGCAAAGGATATTGTAATATACTAGGAAGGAGTTGATCAATGGATGATGTGTGGTTATTCAAAATGGATGTGTTCCTGATAGGACACTTTAAGGAATAGCCTCTTAACTTTTGAATGCTTCCTACAACCCTGAAAGCCACTGTGCATTAAATCGATTGAGACACTTGTAAGGTTGATCATAGTTCACTGAAGCATTATTAAGGGCTGGTACAGACACTTGAAGCTACTTATACCAATAGACAAGTGACCTTTGTACTTACGTAGCCTTACACAGCTTGACTGAAACTGAGCTGCTGTCTAATTCTTTCTATCTAACTAAAATCATGCAACAATTTTTCAGCTTATACTTCAATGTTTCATTTCACCTAAAGATGTCACAGGAGTAATGATTCCAATACCACAGTATCCTCTATACTCTGCTACTATTTCTGAGTTTGGTATGCAACAGGTAATGATTATTAGTTTCTTTCAGAGAAGGTGCTATGTTGATGATATTAACTTTTAAGGAAGAAAAGGAAATAATTGCCTTATTATTCATGAGCATTCATTGATTTTGATGTGCACTAGATCAAATTTTGCCTGGTAGTTGTATTTACTTAATGAGAAGAAAATAATGATTTTAAACACAGTTCTTTGGCAGGTGTAGATCAGTGCTTTCTTGAATGCAGTCTTCAATATGGGTGCCTGCTTAGAAAAAGAGGAAGTGGGCAAATTTTTTTGCATGCTATTAAGGAATTGATTTCATTACCATGACATGTAGAAGATTTTGTGATGTTAATGAATTATATCACTCATAAAGGGCACATTTCACCCTCTGCATAGTGCCATTTCTAGGAATTTTTCTTTAGGATGAAGACCTACATTTTGCTGACAAAATGGGTGTGACTCCCTAATTTCTTTTATGCTGCAGCATTTAATTCTTCTTGGATTCCTGGAATGCAAATGGTGATTTGCAAATTCAATTCTCTCTTGGAGTTTGACACCCCAAACCCCCACTGTAGGACTGGTCCTGCCTCTGCCCTTCTTTGTTTGGAGCAGGGAGTGCAGATTTTTTGTCTACCCCAGATATTAGGCAACTTTGATCATCATGTTAATCTGCAGAAGTGCGTTAGAATGCCCTTGACTGATTATTTTACTGTTACTGCTGACATTAAGCACCCTGATATGAAAACTACTGTATTTTCTCTTTTAAGATTGGCTATTATCTTAATGAAGCTGAGAACTGGAAACTTGATTTAGCTGAGCTAAAACGGAGCATTGATGAAGCAAAACAGCACTGTAAGCCAAAGGTCCTTTGTGTCATTAACCCTGGAAATCCAACAGGACAAGTTTTGCCGTACAACAATATAAGAGAAATTATTGAATTTTGCATGGAAGAGAATCTATTTTTGCTAGCAGATGAAGTTTATCAAGATAACACTTATGGAAGTGAACAGTTTCACTCTTTTAAGAAGGTTCTGCGAGACATGGGTCCAAAAGGTGATGGTTTTGAGATGGCATCATTTCATTCAGTATCAAAAGGATACATGGGAGAGTAAGTTAATTATAGAAATTTAGATACTTGTGGTGGTTATTTTATTTTGTTTTTGATCCGCTGGAGAAAGTATGAAGGATCCAACTCTTGTATAAAGGACATTCTACCAATTAGAGAAGATATGTCTTTAACTCTATCACACTACTTTATTTGAATGTGAAATGCAGATATGTGAAGTTTGTGGAATTTAATGGCCATTTGTTCCTAATCCATCGCATTCTTGTGTAGTCTTGAAAGTTTTATGTAACACACATTACTGTAACAGACCTTACAGGTTTTGACAATGTAATAGAAAAGTTGAAATTTTGAAAAATGCTGATCTTAAGGCTGTGTCAACAAATTTCACAGTCCCTACTGTCATTGAACTGCTGGATGAGGCAATGAAAGGGTGCGTTTGCACCTTGTAAGACCTCTTTATTGAGTGTCAAATTGACTCACCATAAACAAAAGAGTTGAAAATCCACAATTTTGATGTTTGAGTATGGAATTGCCCTCATACATTTGGACATTTGGGATTCATCATTTTCTTCCTACGTGTGTTTGACCTTTGTACTGGTTAATCTATTTTTGAATTATTTCACCCTTTAGATGTGGCCTAAGAGGTGGATATGTGGAAGTAATTGGGTTAGCAGATGACGTCTTGCTGGAATTAAAGAAACTTCAATCAGCCCAGTTATGTTCGAATACTGTTGGTCAGATAGTTGTAGATTGCATTACCAATCCACCAAAGCCTGGTGACGAGTCATATGACTTATACAAAAAGGTTGGTATGCCACATCATAACACGGATAGCACTGCGGTGGGCCTTGGGGGTGGCTATAGCCTCCCCCATGATTTTATTAAGCCCCATGTCGGCTCCTAAATTTCTATGCACTGTCAGCACTTTCATGTATCCATGACCTTTTTTGTTAGTTGCTTTACCCAATGCGATAAGTTTTGTCCGTTAAAAGTCTTTTACAACGCTCACTGTCGGAACTTTGTCAGCACTAGCCCCCCCCCCCCAGCATTTTTCTCAGGTCACCACTGCATTCTAATTATGCTGCTCAAAGTGCGATAGAATTTTGCAACTATTTTTCGTTTGCACCCTTAGCAGTTCGTTCTGTAGCAGTAGAACAGTTAAGATTTCTCTGTTATGACTCAAGCAATTGGAATTTATTCTGTTATGTTTCAGAATTTTTCTTTAAAATGATGCTTGCATTGTGCTTTTAAGTTTAATTCATGAAGTTCTTGACTTCATTAAGTTGTAAAACTGTTGAATATCCACTGGTTAAGTCGATGTATTTCTCCCACCACTAGTCAAAATTCATAGGCCTGTTTTGCATGTTTTTTTCCAGGAAAAGGCCGATGTTTTGGATTCTTTGAAAACACGTGGAAAAATGGTTTACGAAATACTCAATTCCATCGAAGGCGTTAGCTGCAATGAAGTAATGGGTGCAATGTATGCTTTTCCAAGAATTGTTCTTCCAAAGAAAGCGATTGAAAAGGCTGAAGTAAGTAAAAGCTATTCTGATTCAACGCTAGGGTGCCTGCATTATAACATCCATTTATAAATTTCACAAATCTTTCTAATAAAGCTCTAGTGCAACTCTTATTCTATGGTGATCTATATAAGAAACATAGAAACACAACAATTTTTGGTCTATGTTCAATGAAACATCATGGATCATCATTATGAAACAATATCCCTATCTTTATTCGCGTTTCACAATCCAATTCATTATTTAGAACTAAGCTTAACACTTATATTATTAGCCAATATTGATTCACTCTATCGGATCTCATTGTGTTCTTTTTTTTAAAAAAGTCAACTACTCCGATTACAGCGACCAAGTGCTATTAATGAGGGGGGGGGGGGAATTTCTTTCGATTAGTCTATCTATGTTGAAAGCTCCTCGTTAATCTGACTAACGCAATGGTATCGTAATTTGTATGTTGTAAATAACATTATTGATTGTTTTTATTTATTGTTTTATGTAGTAGAATTAATTTTGCGTTTGTTAGATAATTGAATAAACTGAAAAACTGAACTGAAACTGGTGGTAATGACCTTCCTGATGACCTTAATAGAACCTTACTTCAGTTGACTTTGCGCTTTATATATGAAACAGGCCGTTTTGGCTAGGATTTTGGATTCAGTTACATAGTGGTTGCCATTCTTGTATTCTTGAATTAATATCTTCAGTAGTATTTTTAACTAGTTAATGTGCGTCTTTATATATGTGTTGGCCATGGGGTAGTCATTGTCGTTTGCTCCCCATGTTATCGTCCTAGTAGTGCATTGTATTGTCTTTATAGTAGTTTGGTAAGCTGTAGCTATGTTTGTAATGTTGTATAGCTATAGAAAGAAAACAACTAAAGGTATTGAACATTGTACGAAATGCTACAGTTGCAATACGGTCTGTACCCTTGGTTAGTATCTAATGCTGGGTTCAAACTGTAGAGTTTTGTCTTTTGATTCGGATGTTCATCGACAAACGAAGAATATGGGCACGTCCCAAGAAAGGGGGCGCGTGTGAACAAAGTCAAGTACTCACTTGTGGATGAAGTAGAACATGTTCTACTTTTCGTAGTCTTTTGTCGATATATCGATTTAATGCTGCTTTCCATTTTCATTTTCCTCTTTTTTGATATCTAAGAACAGATTAACACTGTAAGCATGTCTTTTTCCATGTTTCACCCAGCAAGTACAGCGCGCAATTAGTTTTCCCACCCTGGTTTCTGTAAGCGAATGTCTATCTGACATTTTGCTTTTATCCATGACTTAAGTAGAAACAAGCAGCGAAGAGTTTAGATCCCTGTCTGACGTGCAGAAGGTCCATCATTCGAATTAGCTCTTGAATTCATAGGAAAAGTGCTGCACTGTAGTCCTTGCCGAGCTGGCTACCCTTCATCTTTATATATATATATATATATATATATATATATATATATATATATATATATATATATATATATATATATATATATATATATATATATATATATATATATATATATATATATATATATACTTGATACTATAGGTAGTTACTAAAACTTGAATACTATAGAGAAGGCGGACGCAAAGAAATAGACAGATCTTTAGCACACTGAGGCCTTTCGAACCTACGTTCTCATCAGAGTGTGACTTATGTCATACTCTGATGAGAACGTAGGTTCGAAAGGCCTCAGTGTGCCAAAGATCTGTCTATTTCTTTGCGTCCGCCTTCTCTATAGTATTCAAGTATATATATATATATATAAATATATATATATATATATATATATATATATATATATATATATATATATATATATATATATATATATATATATATATGTATATTCATATATGTGTATATATATTTATTTATATGTATGTATCTGTGTGCGTGTTACAATTACAGTACATACAAACAATACAAGGACGATACTATGGGGAGCAAAAGACTATGACTACCTCATAGCCTGTACATAGAAAATATCACACTACACTAGATAAATATTGTAAAGTAAATTAAAGGAAAAGGAAAGTAGAAAAGAGAAACAATGGTGGAAATTTTTCTCAGTGGCGTTGTGGCCAAGCAATGGACTGAGAGAAATTTAAAATCATTATTGCATAGCCTAATGGGATTAGGGATGTTTAGATTTTATCTATGTATACCACCCTTCCTCTGGAAGCCGATGTTGTGTGTAGCTCCTCAAGATTCCGATCTAATGAAAGATGGACTTTTACCTTTTAATATGCTGCTAACAACTTTCTATAAGTTACAGTTTCAAGTTATTTTTGTCGTAATTCCCTTTTTAAAGTGGAACAGCAAGGCCTAAATCAGCTTATTCACAGAATGCTATTTTTCCCTTTGTAGTCAATTGGTGAAAAACCTGATTTCTTCTATTGCAAGAGCTTATTACTTGAAGCCGGACTTTGTGTTGTCCCTGGAAGTGGATTTGGGCAGCAAGAAGGAACTTTCCATTTCAGGTAATTCATTTGTGAAATTGCTAGGAGTTTTTCGTTTGTGCATGCGATCCCTGAAGTCACGATAAGTTTAGCAAAAAGGACTGCATTGCTGCTTTTGTCTTCGTTTTTTTTGAGATGTTTGCGATTTCATCTTTGCTAATAATCGTATTGGTTGATGGTTTAGAGTGATCAACACGAGACATTGGCCAAAGTCCTCATCATTATTCATTTACTGAAACTCTAGTAATCCCTTAAGATGGCATATTCTCTGGACTTACCTTTTGAAAGAGTTCCCTGAGCAGTATATCCACTCAATGTTGTCAATTATTTTAGTCACAAAGTGACATTATTCTTGGTACTTTACAGCCCGAAAGGTTATATATACGGGTGGGGCTGGGGAGGATTAGAAAGGAACGTTTCATAGCATTAAGTTAGCAATGACTTTAATTTAGGTTTGTGTTATTGTTTTGGGATTATGACAGGGCAGATTGCATAGCGAATTCAAATGCCCCGATTTTAGTAACTGCAAGAGCGACTTGAGTGTGAAGGGATAGGTAATAGAATTTTCTCCAAGTTTAATCAACCGGGGACAATAATTTGGGACTGCTGGTTTTTCGACTTTTATGAAATCTAAATTTGTCTTCTGATTCTTATAACTTTTCATTGACATTCTGTTGAAGTATCCAATTTTTTGCAGAATGACCATCCTTCCGCCAGTGGAACAAATCAAATCATTCCTTGAAAGATTCAAAGCTTTCCACTTAAAATTTGTAGAGACATACTCTTAATTTCTAGTGAGTTAAGCTTGAAGCAGAGTCAAATGGATGTCCTATATGTTGAGTTTTGAAGTATGCAATAGATATTATATCAGTACGCATAAGTTTTTACTAAGATTCCTTTCATCGTACCACAAATATAGTAGATATTTAATGTTGATCTAATATATATGTAATTTTGAGGACTTCCCCTATCTATTACAAATCTACACCCATTTCTCCCTTCACATATCCTATTCTTAAAAATTATCTTCATTTTCAATAGTTATTCCAACATGAAATTTAGTTTCTAATACACCCTTTGAAGTAGAATGCCGGAATAGTTTGATTTACAATTGTAGATTCGCGAGAAAAACAGGAAAGTAATTTATATTCTGTATTTTGCGATTGCCTTATAATTTTTCCTCCTTTTCTCTTAATGCTTAGAATTTGGAAGCATTTTATAGTCTTTATTCATTTAGTAAATTATTGTTGTTGGCAAATTAATTCTGATAATTTTGCAAACACTCTGAGCTATCTATCACTTTTGGCAAATGCATTAGGCCAAAGATCATTGTTCATGTTGCCTTCTGCATTATGCCGTAACCTCTTTTGAGAACTTTTCTGTGCATTATATGATGGGTTTGAGAATATACAATGCCGCTTATCAAAGAGAACCACATAGAAATTGTTTGAAACCATTTTAATTGTTTGGAACCTGCTGGAAATACAGACAGACAATGTCCCCCCAAATAAGAAATCTTGCATGCTTGTGTCCCCCAAGAAAAATTATAGACTTGTGTAAATGTTCAAATAAGGTTATTAACCCCCTTTCTCTCCAAAGTGATAGTACATGACGGTTTACCCCTCTAGGACAATTGCTCCAGTTACGTATTTGAACTCCAGTGTACTTCAGTTTACGTTCCTTCAGCGTTTTTGGATTACCAAACCTTGCTTGTCAAAATAGTCTTTGAAAGTTTAAGCCTAGTTTCTACTTAGATGTAATACTGCATTTTATTTGTGCTAAAATACTTAAAAAAGCTTACCTTCACATTGAAAAGTCTCTCTTTACGTTGAATGTAAACAAAATTAGTATCTTCTGGGAACTAGGCATCATTTTCTCAACAGGATAAAGCCCTACTCAAAAAGAAAATTTTGAAACATATAGAACTCCGAGATATAGCTGGGGAATTGTGAATCAATTCTTAAAGAAGACTTTATTAACAGCTCACCCCTCGTGGGGCTGTCAAGCTCACAAAATTGCAACATTCATTCACATAGGTGTTAGTTTCTGGTTTATTAAAATCCCCCTGAGGTACCATCATATCATGCATAGATAGCTAATATACATGAATTGCAACTCTGATGTATGCTAATTTACTAAAGCAAATATAGATTTTCGCTTTGTCAGTTTATCTTTCTTTTAACTTTATTTTGTTCAGTATTCATAGAGATTTCACATGCATATAGTTACAGCACGACAGTAATGAATCTATGAAAGAGACAGATGCACACAAAGGCTTATCTGTTGTATTAAACGTATTAGAGATATTTGGATACTTGACTTTGCTAAAATGAAAAGGTGTCATTACATTGATTACATCCTGCCTTTTAGACCGGTAATTATGAAGATGAATAATTTCTGTTATTTTATTTCTAAATACATCAATTCAATTTTTCCATGGCTGACATTCTCATTTTCATTACAGTATTTTTGCCGTGGATACTATACTAGATGCCCCGCATGGACATGCTATTATTTTTTCCGTGAATACTATATCATCCCAGTTGCCTTTGATTCTAACAATGATGTACAACTATGATACATATTGTTGAACTTAAGGATTATTATCAGTGCATTGCTTTCACCGTGGGTACAATATCCCCTTCATCCTTCATTTCAACTACGAGGTACCGCTATGATACATGAAATCACTAGGTTTGTCCCATTGAATCGCATACATCTATTCATACATCATCATTATCATCATTGAGGTTTATCCCATACATATACTGTATTTGCCATGGCATTACGTGCATGGCCTATCTTCTTACGTTTCTAAAGACATCTGCCAAACCTACCTTATCACAGGGCTCCCATATTGCCTCTAAATTGCTTATATAAGTCACAACCAACACCTTACGGTCGCTCATTACTGCATCTTCCTCACACATGGCTTTTACAAGTAACTTTAAAAAATCAACTGAACGTAAGTGTCCGTTTTTTTCTAGATCTATTAACTAATTATTATCATTATTAGAAACGCTTACAATCTCAGCCCACTCGTTATTATGTCTCTGCAAGATTGCTATTATTTTCACTATCTTTTGGGATAGTCTACTGGCCTTTCATTCTACTACATCATCACATCTTTAACTACATGACTTTCACACCTCTTTTAGTTCGATAGTATCCCATCTGGGATGCTGGGTGGCCTGTGATCGTGAAAGTGTACTATCATTAAACCCCCGAAACGCTGATCACAGGTTGATAGCTGATGAATCTTACCCAGGGGTCATTTCTAGGGGGGCTGAGCTCCCCTTGTTAAAATTTCTGCTCTTTTTGGGGGGCTCAGACCCCTAAAACTTGCATTGGCTTGGCTTTCCTGAGTTTATTGGCCTTGTTTCCAAAGTGCTATGATCAATTGTGCACTGCTATATGGCTATTGAGGCATTTCTTATTGTTGACTATAGTATATCAGTATTAAACTAAATTATCATGTTTCCATCTTTAGAAACATGGGCGTGGTTGTAGCTGGGCCACACCCGAACTATGGGCGTGGTTGTGCCTAGAGCCCACCTTGTTAAAATTTTTAGAGATCACCACTGATCTTTCCAATATTCAAACTACCTTTTCTACACATATACTACAATATACTATACCACGCTTCACATTTCACACGTATCCCCATTTATTATTCGCAGCTTTTTGTTATTACAAGCTCTGGCACTACTACCACTACCGGTTTTCTCAATTTTGACAATGTTACTACCTACGGTATTCTCTATACTCATAAATCGCACTGTAGCCAGCAGGCTGCAGAATCAAGACTGTAATGATTGCAAGCGCATGCGAAATCCAAACGGAACACAGCAAATCTCACAATAACTTTAATTTCCAACTTAATTCCGAATACTTCTACGGCTGCTCAAAACACGACTAAACAACTAGACTGTAACAAAAACAAGAAAAACACTCTGAAAACAAGAGAACTCCAAAGTTACAAAACACACTTAGCAATACCCCGGAGGGAAAGCATACAAAATATATCCACAAAAAACAATTCAATAAAACGACGCACAACCAAAGCCAATAGAAGCCACACAAATCGAAGCAACAACTGTAGGACAATGAACACTTAACTGTCCAATAAAAAAATATCCCCAATTCAGACGCAACACGCACTTTCTTTTATTTATCTCCTTGTGATTCATTTCACATTTTATAACAGTACCACCACCTATACTAAGGGCCAGGCTCCCACTGACCTGCGGGACTGGGATTACCCTTTATCTCTTATTTTCCACTTTATATTGTTTCTAAACGCAACCAACTTTTGACGCAACATGAATAATTGGATCGCGTAAACTTAGTAAAGAAATTTGACCCCGTATAATCATAGAATATGGCCTATGACCAAGAAAAATAACAACTGTTAGGCCTTTCTATGCAGTGGCGTAGCTACGATTTGGCAGTGAAGGGGCGAAACCCGGACAAATTCCGACGAAATTTAGGGATGTTGTCGAAATTCACGAGAGGTGGAATCTACACAAAGCACTACCTGAGGTGTTTTTTCTCATATAAAAACAAGCCCTAAGGTTTAAACTTGAAAAATATATTTGTTAACAAACTTTTTCACGTGTTTAACTTTCCGACAAATTTTCCGACAAATTTCCGACAAGCAGCTGGAAAAGGTTGGTGGGGGGCAGCCGCCCCCCCTGCCCCCCCTCTAGCTACGCCACTGTTTCTATGGCTTATTCATTAATAGAAACAATGTCAGTGTACACTAAACAGTGCGATGATTTCATCTCATTGTAAATTCATTTGTAAAAAATTTTATAAAATCCCGTCGTGAGTTGCTGGTACTGCGTATTATCAGGTAATACTATAGGATGGCTATATCTAATATTTGAAAATTTTGTGGATCAAGTAACTCAATGTAGTTGACTTTAACTGTGAAGTCCAGAAAGAAGCCACGTAGATAAATATATACAAAACTTGATATCATATATAACTATTTACAAACATGACGATTGATAACGTAAACATAAGTTAAGCGTAAAGCTTGAACGTGTATAGAATTCGTAAAATATGAACAGAACAGCACTGGTTTTGATATTTACAATGCTCTATAAATGTCAGAAAAATAAAACAGTCTCCAGGCTACTAGAGCCATTAGTTTCCAGACCTCAGTATTTGACATTAACGATGTAAAGATTTTGTATAGCAGCAAAAATTCAGTTAGTATTGCTATTCTTGAACATAAAGGGAAATATTTACTTATATTTCAAATAGCAGGACTTCAGAGATAAGCTTCGTAGGGGGCTAAATCTACTTGCCTGTGAACCCCCCAAATGATTATTTTGATCAGTATGTTGGTACTACTTCTAGCCTATAAATACGATTTTTTAGTGAAGATAATGGGTAAATATATCTTAGAGCACCATTGGAGTGTAAACCGGCCAAATAGCCCGCTGTGCGGATGTTCGGTAATCTAGAGTTGCCTTTGTTGTGGCTAAACTAGGAATATATTATTGTGGTTATACCGAACGATTCATAGCAAATCATGAAAGAATGGAAACAATGTAGTACTGATCTCACATTACGCAATTGTAGCAGAGTTACTAACTTGGATCTAACACATCAACACTTGCAGGTAACAGTTCTAGACTAACTTCATTTTTTTTACAGATAGTCATCACCTAAATACAACTTAGAAAGCAATTACTGGAGTCATAAAAACTTGGCATTTTGTTGTTGGCTGTATCACAGAAAACACACTTTTTATTTTATAGGAATAAAGTTTATAGGAATATTAAGACTCAGAATTGCTGAAATTAATTTCAGTGTTTATGAAGCTTGAGCTATGCATTATTCTTAAATTATTCGGAATAATATAAGAATAATACAAGGCTAAAGCTTCATCAAGACTGGATTTAGTGTATTCGAGCTATGATGGTGCTTTTAGATAGATTAACGTTTGGACAATCTATGCAATACTTGCTATTTCTGGTCCTCTTTTCATTTGCTTTATAATTAACAAAGATTTGAATATATTCATGGGCGTAGGACGGCTTCAAACTTAGGGAGGTTGTAAATTCTCTGCCCGAAATATCAAATAGAGCTGGAGAGCAGGCAGAAAAGTTACCCGAATTTCCTATTGTTCTTACAGTAAATTTGCCCGAGTGAAACGGATTTCTGCCCATCTTGGGAGGACTGCAGCCCCCTGCCCTCCTACGCTTATGAATATATTCCATTCATTTTCAGACTAAGTTAACCTTTGACATGAAAGAATAACTTACGAATAATCTTAGGCTCAAAGCCAGAAAAAGTAAAGAATATTGAGGCTTGGGGAAAAGGGTAGGTATTTTTATATAAAAATGTGTGTAGAGAGTTTGTTGCATGTATCTAGTAGGCATCATAGTTGACTCAAGCATGTAACTTGAAGAAGTGTCCTGAAGGGGCAAAACCTGTCTGTACAATCACTTAAGAGGGGCAACAGCTTTATTTTGCTATGTAAATCTCCAGGTTAACAATTCTGTTGGGGGGAACCATGAAAAATTTTTCATTTGGGCGGCATTGCCCTCCGTACCTCCTGTAAGTGCAATCTCTGCCAAAATTCTTGGAACACTTGCATTATTGCTGCTGCTCATTTAGTAGTATCCCCCTCTCCCCCTCAAAACAATGTTGTTATATACAGTGTTGACAGGTACCAAAAAAGTCGCTATGCTTGCAGACCCTTCTCTGACAAATATACACTCAATTCAACATTGTTTTTAGGGAGGAGAGGATTTCAATTGTTCAACATGGATGAAAAAGCCATTTTTATCAGAAATTATGTATTAATTACTTGGTGTTCCAAGGACTTTTGGCAGAGATTGTACGTACCTGAGTTGACTGCATCTCACGGTTTAGCTGGAATGAATTGTTGAAGTGCGTTTTACTGCTAAATTGTTTGCTGTATTCATTCGGCACCGACTATATCATAATATTTACCGGTTTTTTCACGAACATTTGATATGATTCTTTTGACAGTACATGCTACTTTTGGCTTGATAGAATCGTCGAGAGAAGCGGCACGAGGTAAAACCTCCAGAAAGGCAATCAAGTATTTGGATTCTTTGTTCTCAGAAACACTTCATTATGGAAACCTTAAGATCTGGCCTATGATCATTCTGTGTCAGCAGTTGCACTCTACGATGCTGTGTGTTTTGGTGGTTGTGTACACAGTTGGCTTCTACGTTTGCAGCAGTATTGGAGATTTGAAGAAGATGGACGAGGAAAAGCAATACATACTTTTTCTATAAGAGTACC